>JAVTVY010001152.1:0-36383 GCA_036873755.1 Hanleya hanleyi
AGACTTTCAGTAATTTTCCAATTCAGAAAGACTGAAAACAAGCATTCTGAGAACCCCAACATCTCGCCTTGCGGGGTCATCTGCCAAGGGTGCAGCAGAATTGAAAGCATACATGTAGAGAAAACAATCAGGGCTGGAATAGGTGATGTGGTACAGACAATAATGTCTGGAATAGATTATCTGGTACAGACAATAACATCAGTCCCATAAGGGACTACTGGCAAAAGTTAATCCCATGTAAGATGGATAGGTCAGTGCCGTCAGATTACTGGCACCCCGGTACATAGGGCAGTCCAGTGAGATTACTGCTGGATAGTTCAGTCCCATGTGAGATTACTGTTGGATAGGCCAGTCATGTGTAGGATTACTGCTGGGTGGACTGGTCCCATGTTATTACTGATGGATAGTCCCCTGTGGGATTACTGCTGGATAGTCCAGTCCCAAGTGGGATTACTGCTGGATAGGCCAGTCCTGTCTGGGATTACTGCTGGATAGATGAGTCTCGTATGGGATTAATGCTGGATAGGACAGTCCCGTATAGGATTACTGCTGCATACGGCAATCCTGTGTGGGATTATGGCTGAGGAGGCCAGTCCTGTTTGGGATTACTGCTGGATAGGCTAAACCTGTGTGGGATTACAGCGGAATAGGTCAGTCTCGTGTAAAATTATGGCTGGATAGGTCAGTGCCATGTGGGATTACTTCTGCAAATTGCAATCCAGTGTCATATTACGTCTGGATAGGTCAGTCCCATGAGAGATTACTGCTGCATAAGCCAGTCCCGTGTGGAATTAATGTTGGATAGGCCAGTCCTAGGAGGGATTACCGCAGAATAGGTCTGTCCGGTCTGGGATTACTGCTGGATAGGTCAGCCCCGTGTGGCATTACTGCTGGATAGGCCAGTGCCATTGGGATTACTGCTGGATAGCTCAGTCCTGTGTGAGATTACTGCTGAATAGGCCGGTTCCAAATTAGATTACTGCAGGATAGACCAGTTCGGTCTGGGATTACTGCTGGATAAATGAGTTCCGTTTGGGATTACAGCTGGATAGGTCAGTCCCGTATAGCAATACTGCTGGATAGGCCAATGCCATTTGGGATTACTGCTGGATAGGTCAGCCCCCTGTGGGATTACTGCGGGAGAGCTGTGACCTAGGAAAACATGAAACATGTCTACAACCAAACTTTCCCTGTACAGATCTACCTGTAAATTTTTGCCCAACAAAAACCTTATCAATGGAAAGGTACAAAGTCTAAACTGCAATAATTAGGAAAAAATTTCATATTAAATGTCATATTTCTTAAATAGCACAAGCACATCTTTGAATCACATTGAACCTGGGTAGCAAGCTGACAGCTTCAGAAAACTTTCCATAAATGTACATTATTATTGGCAGATTAAGACAAAACCCTCAAAATTTGAACAAAAATTAATATTTCATTTCCTAAATATCACAGGTACATCTTCTAATCATATGAAACATGTGTACCAAGTTTCATAATCATTCAAGGACAGCTGACAACTGCAGCAAACTGTGTACAGATGTACATTTTCACTTCAGCTAAAGGCAAAACTCAATCATTTGCCATAATTTGGAGAAAAATTAATATTTCATCTAAAAAATAGCACAGGTACATGTACATCCTCCAATCATAAGAAACACGTGTACCAAGTTTCATAATCATCCAATGAGAGCTGACAACTGCAGCAAACTTATCATGTAGACGCCTACATGTACAATTTACCTAAACAGAAAACTCATTCATTTGCCACAATTTGGAGAAAAATTAATATTTCTTGTCACAAATAGCACAGGTGCATCCTCTAATCATAAGAAATATGTGTATCAAGTTTCACAATCATCCAATGACAGCTGACAACTGGAGCAAACTTACCATGTACATGTATATGTGGGCATGTCCACAGTGAAGTCTTACAGAAGTGTGACACCATGAGTAATTTTCAAAGTATCAAGGCACACATTTATGGCTGCAGAAAATGAAAGGATTTTGTCTGTGGTTTATGTTAATGGCCACATAAACATAGTTCACAAGGTTTTGGTTTGTGTGAATTTGGTTTCGTTCTATACCCTGGGTAACTAACCTAACGCTTGACATAAAAATTGTAATCAAGTTATAAAGCACATCACTGGCAAATTGAAAGGAATAACCACATAACTGAGAAGCTGCCACTATCTTGTTCAATTCCATTGACAAAATAAACTACATGGTCACAGAACTGGAGTTCATGAGATCAAAGTTTCAAATTCCAGGTAACAAACCTAACCACTTGACAGTGAGAGTAAGGAGTTTTGTTGCATATTTTTCTCAAGTCTATTTGTTGATTCTGTGCATGTCACATGCACATCATCATGTCCAGCATCCAAATTTGACAAGATAATGAAGATTCCAAAATTACAGAGACTTAACAAGATTTTATAAAATTCCCAAAAGTACAGTACGTGAAAGAAATGAACTCAATAAAAATCAACCCGATATTGTCCCGATCTTTTCACCGTGTTAACATCATGCTGTCCCGATTTTGACCTGGTCTTGTCCCAGTTGAAAAATCGAGACAACATCGGGACAGCATCATGACGTCCCGATCATGGTCCGATCTTGTCGCGATCTTGTCACTGTGTTGGTCCGATCTTGTCCTGATTATTTTTCCCGATTTTCTCATCCGCTGATTCTCTTCCCATTCCCATAAAGTAACTCGGAAACCCTGGCACTAATATGTTGTACAATTGACATTATTTTTCTGATCCTTAAATCTGATATGCTGGGGCCAAACAACATCCCGTACGGGCTGTGGCACCGGGTATATCATCCTACTGTGAGTAACGTTCACACCCACGTGTCTAAAGCGCATCAAAAACATGAGGCACCAGAGGTGCTACAACTCCTCAGCCCCTTAACAGTCTAGACCAAGATGTTTTTATGAGTGTAGAAGTTTGGATAATTAGCAGTGAGTTGTGGCATGCGAAATGCAAACCCAAGCCACAACTCGGACAGATGAACGGATGGATACACTGACACACGGACGGAAAGACAATCGGAATCGAGTATAACCCCAACTATGTACAGGGGTATAAAAAGTGACAAAGTATCCACATATCTGCAGGAAAAAAACATGTAAAGTTGTGATCTTATTGCCCTGGCGTCCATGTAAATTGGTCGGCCGCCTAGGCCCCAGAAGCTCTGGGATTCTAGATGACTGGAAATGCATTTGAACCCATTTCTGGCAGTTAAATTTCTAAAATATTATTCACAATTCAACCCCTGTTTTATATATTTTTAAGAAAAAATACATAATATTACACATGGCCCATGTGATGAAAGAAATATCTACCGGCTCGAGTTTACTGAGCTGTCTCACGATGGGATGGGATGGGATTTTCGGCTAAATATCGGAGCCAGTTCATCTCAGAGAAGTGAAATTCCCCAAAGTATCTGTATGTAATTTGTGCATTTTTATTCTGAAATTTGAAGGAAATCTATTCAGAATCAAAACAAATCTCCAATACCAAACATGTTATTTTCATAGTGCCTATAGTGACAATGTTACAAAATTGCAAGCCCAACATCATTGTGCTTGAGGGGGGGGGGGACAACGACGACGACGATGTCTGCATTGATTTATTGGGTTGGCCATACCTTTCGCTGTATATTTTAGAGGACTTGTTATGCGAGACATCGCTTGTAGCTGGCCGACGACCACAGTTCATTTTACAACTGAAAACTCAACTCCGCCATTGATGAGTTGGCAGCACGCACGAACACATGGGCACTCCTTTCGATTTTGACAGATCTCACAGGTTCCTACAATCCTGTGACAAGACAAAGTACAAGTTGCTCTTTTCCGATAAAATAGGCGTTTATTATCGTTCAAATCCATTCTGAGAACTTTTAGATGAAATAACAAGCCGATTTTCACAGTTTTAATGTCGGACTAATTTTTTCTCAACAGCGTAGGGATACGACAATTATGGCAATCTCGTATCAGTGGCCTCAAGTTCCCGGGTAATTTACTGTATATCTGACATGGTGCAGAGATTCATAGAAGTCATTTCGTTTAAGACCATTCATGGTCAAATTGAGTTTTTTTTTCTGGCAAATTTAGTTCTTAGCATGCTTTTGGCAGTGCAAATTGAGTTTAATCAAATTATTGGGACCGTTTGCTGTATAATACATACACGTATACATGTAACTGGTACTGTGATACAAGCTGAGTAGCTCGCAGGTCCCCCGCCAAAAAGCTTGTCTGGAAATGGACTTCTCACACGATCACACACGGGATATAATCACCATATATATTTTGTGTGATGGTAAATTGTTGCTAGGAGTGTGGTGTTGTTGATGTGAAGGAGATATAATTGTGAAGGACAATGTTGCAAATTGTCTATCCGGTGGCATAGTTATGCCGAAAAATGAGTGACTTTCTTCTGAGATCCCAGCCATCTGCCAAGTTTGAAGTTAATCGGTTGAATTGTTCTTGAGATATCTCGTTCGCAAGATGGTTGGGATGGAAGGACGGTATGAGGGACGGAAGGACGTTATGAAGGATGGAAGGACGGATGGGTAGCCATATTTGAAGTTGATCGGCTGAATTGTTCTCGAGATATCGCGTTCACAACATAGTTGGGATGGATGGAATCTAAGATGGCTGATAGTGGCCACCTTGGATAACAGTTTGGTGAAAAACAATTCCAGCCATCTTCTCACTGATGTCAAGTCACCCCCTAAGTTTGAAGTCAATCGGTTGAACTGTTCTCGAGATATCGCATTCACAACATGGTTGGGACGAACGGACGGATGGATGGAAGGACGCTCCGACGGATGGATAGACAGAAAATGTCACACCATCGTGTTCATAATTAACATTTTGGAGATGCATGGCAGCCATCTTGGTTAACACAGTTTGGTGAAAAACAATTCCAGTCATCTTTTTATTGATGTGAAGTCACTCCCCAGATTTGAAGTCGATCGGTTGAATTGTTCTCTAGATATCGTGTTCATAACATTTTGGAGATGGATGGAATCTAAGATGGCTGATGGGGGCCATCTTGGTTAACGCAGTTTGGTGAAAAACAATCCCAGCCATCTTCTCACTGATGTTAAGTCATCCCCCAAGTTTGAAGTCAATCGGTTGAACTGTTCGACATTTCGCTTTCACAACATTTTTGGGATGGTTGGAATCTAAGATGGCCGACGGTGGCCATCTTCGATAACGCAGTTTGGTGAAAAACAATCCCAGCCATCTTCTCACTGATGTCAAGTCACCCCCCCAAGTTTGAAGTTGATGAGTTTAATTGTTCTCGAAATATCGCGTTCACAACATGGTTCGAACGGACGGAAGGACGGACGGACGAACAGACAGACGGGCAGTATTTCCAAGTCCCCCTCCCACTTGCGTATCGGGGGACAACTAAAGAATATTTAATTCTTTTATATTGCTTTAGAATTAAATTATTTGATTTCATCACCTGTGACCTATTGGCTTTTCACATGAAATTCAACCAGACAATATTTTAATTTCCACTTCAAGCAGATATCCAGTATTCTTTGAACTCTCATTGAACTTAAAAATGGAGCGAGAGACAAGGGTGCAATCGGAAAATATCCTGTTGATAAAACGCCTCAAGGGAATTTAACTCGACAAAATAAAATGGAAAGCAATAAAATAGCTTTTGTTCAACTAGATCAGCCTATACTTTAGCTGTCCGAATTGAGCAGCTTTTCCTTAACCTGCTAAAAGAATGACACCATGTAGACTACAGAGGCAGGACAAAAATGAAGTTCAGCAGGGTTATATCCAGGAATTTGAAGTAGTGTCCTTATTCGAAAAAAATAATGCCGAGCGCATCGAGGCGTAGCATACAGGTCGGGGTCCAGGGGCCGCCTAGGCCCCATGAAGCTCTGGGGTCTTAGATGCTCTCAGGAGCATTCGAGCCCATTTCTGGCTATTTAAATGTCTTGTCAGATACCTGTAGATAATGAACAATTTACTTCTTTTTTTTCCAAATTTTCACCATATTCAGGCTGATGTTGCTTGTTTCAAAATGACAAAGTTGAGCAGGGACTTGCTGCATGAATTTCCAGATCATTTACTCCACGTGCTGTCAGATTGATACTATACCATGATGTCAACTTTGACTAAACTAATAACAACTAACCTTTTTGCTGATTAGACTAGGGCTCAGGGGCCGCCTAGGCGCCGAAAAACTCTGGGAACCTTGATGCTCTTAGAAGCATTCTAACCGATTCCTGGCTGCACATGTCTTGTCGATCAGACAAGCATATCATGCACATTTTACTTCTTGTTTAATTTGATCATCTGCTTTTAAAATTATTTACAGCTGCTGCTTTCAAAATTTCTATTGAATAGATTCCTCTGTACAGTATTTTTATACCATGCTGTATATCATTCGAAGCTAATTCTCTTCCCACCTCGACTGCCTGAACATAATTTGTCCCAGCTTCGATGCCTGCATCATTTTCCATGTCGTGTTCACCATCTGCTTGACCTGTGTTTTCAATACCGGCAGCACAGCATCGAGCAAAGAGAACGTCGACTTTGTGGCAGTCAGACCCTTCATCTTCCTTTATTTTTTTTTCAAATGTCCAGCCAATACACCGCATCTTCTTGTGCGGCCGCTACCCTTCGTATTTCCCCCAGACCGACCTTTCTGTCCCGCCATGACGGCTTGTCATTGCAGATACAACGCGAGAACGCACGTGCGCTGCTTAGCTCTCCAGACACTCACAGACGTACATATTTCCGACTTCATTCATAGTATAGACCTCTGCTTGGAGAACGAAAACTATCGCGCCCTAGTGGCCAAGCTTATCAATGGATAGATGCATAGTTGTCTCCCTTGCCATAAGTTGTCTAACGCGAGTTGGCACACACTCGTCCAGGTTTACAGCTTTCAAACATCGTAAAAAGACATCGTTTGATTTTTGAAAAAAATCATTTGATATTTTGCAAAAACATATTCATTTTTAATTCATTTGATTTTGTACCTGTGTCCGTTTCACGGACGCTGTGAGACCCTAGATCTAACCCTGTTCAGTAAACGAATCAACCACATTAAAAAAAAGATCATTTTCCGATCGTCAAATGACAGTGTCAACTATCTGTGTGTTGTTTTTGTTGTTGTTCGTGTTGATCACTTTCATTTTCGAAACTATTTTCAAAATAATCCAGTTGATTCATTAACTTTCAGTTGTTAATTTTTAAGAGTAGTCGTTTCAAGTAGACAGTTGTTGGTATTGGAATCGAAGTCCCCGGCAAAAACTGACAAAAACATCGGAAGAACTATTTACCCCTGGTATTGTAAGTGTACTTTCTTTGAAAAAAAAAGTTTTCCTCCCCTTGAATCAATTTGTTTCTGGAATAAATACATACACTATAGATATACGTTTGTTCTTCGCATTGTGTAAGAGAATAAATCAATAAATCAGTCATCCAATCAATAAATAAATGTGATAGTATACAAACATGATTTAGAAATTATTTGCAAACTTAACATAGGAATTGGTGGATTTTATTAGACAAGGGGCATAACTCTGCAAAATACTTTCTGACACGACTCATTTTCAATAGGCATCTAGTTCAGGTCAAGAGAAACAACTGTTTCACGTTAGGATGTTGTATATGGAACGGTTCTGAAATTATCACAATAAAGATAGTGCCATGGCACTGTAGCGCTCATCTGGCTATAACTGGAGAAAGTGGCTGCGAGAAATTTTTACTGAAGAGCTGCAATAGATGAGTTTCTAACTTGCGTTGTCTCCCCTGAACAAAATGGCAACATAGTCGATTTCACAGGAGGTCAAGCTGCAAATTCATGATTGTAATTGGAGGTTATGGAATAAAGGCAATTATACCAAAATATAATGTGTGATTGTCAGTAAAGCTGTATAAGCAATAACCAGAACCAATTTTTATTATGTGATTGCAGTCGTTCGTCCGTCTGTCCACTTCGTATCCGGACAGTACATTGGACAGTTTTTAACCTACATGTACGATTCCAATATTTTGTGGGTATATGCACCAGGGGGAGACATGTCGAGTACGAAATATGTGCGACTGGGTTGTTACGATGGCAATGAGATGTAACAGGACATTTTTCCAATGAAAGTAATCTCTGGTGAGGTATGGCCTAACCAAGACATACCCCCATCTGTCTGCGAAGATGTAAAAGATAGTGCCACGGCACTGTAGGTCATCTGTCTGTAACTGGAGAAAGTAGTAAAAATTTTTACTAAAGAACTAGTAGATAGACGGGAACGTAACACCATTTGAGACTAACTATATTTATTCTACACGAGCTTTCGCAGATAAATCTGCTTCCTCAGGTGTAGAATAAATATAGTTAGTCTCAAATGGTGTTACGTTCCCGTCTATCTACTAGTTTAATAGACTAACACGGCTACCCCACAAATCCTTACTAAAGAACTGCAATAGATGAGTTTCTAACTTGTGTTGTCCCCCTGAACACTATAAAATGATCCATGCAGTTATTTCCTGAGATTTTATGATAAAGTTTCATGGGAAATTCAAGATGCGGCAATATTGGATTTTCGAACTGTATCTTGCACAACTGGACCACAAGGGGAACCTGTGTATCAACATCCATGCAGTAATATCCTAAGAATTTACGATAACAAAATTTCATAGGGAAATCCAAGATGGCCACCTGGTGGCCATATTGGATTTTTCAATCAGACTACAAATTGTATCTTGCGCAACTAGACCCCAAGGGGAACCTCTGTACCAAATTTGAGAACGATCCATGCAGTAGTTCCTGAGAAATCGCGATAATGTTTCATCTGGAAATCCAAGATGGCCGCCTGGTGGTCATATTGGATTTTTCAATCCGACCGCAAATTGTATCTTGCGCAACTAGACCCCAAGGGGAACCTGTGTATCAAATTTGAGAAAGATCCATGCGGTTCTTCCTGATAAATCATGATAACGAAGTTTTATCCTGCACAGCTAGACCCCAAGGGCAACCTCTGTACCAAATTTGAGAAAGATCCATGCAGTAGTTCCTGAGAAATCACGATAACAATGTTTCATCTGGAAATCCAAGATGGCCGCCTGGTGGCCATATTGGATTTTTCGATCAGACTACAAATTGTATCTTGCGCAACTAGACCCCAAGGGGAACCTCTGTACCAAATTTGAGAACGATCCATGCAGTAGTTCCTGAGAAATCGCGATAATGTTTCATCTGGAAATCCAAGATGGCCGCCTGGTGGTCATATTGGATTTTTCAATCAGACCGGAAATTGTATCTTGCGCAACTAGACCCCAAGAAGAACCTGTGTATCAAATTTGAGAAAGATCCATGCGGTTCTTCCTGATAAATCATGATATAATAAATTTACATGTAATTTTTACATTTTTAAACTGAAACTTACCTTACTGACATATGCGTTCGTGTGCAAACACGGATTAACAAGTGAAGAAATTAAAACAATAGCACAGTTCATTTCCCGCCTAATCACCCACGCCAGCACTCAATCACAATAGATCTCCACTTCTTACGCGTAAATGTAAAGATCCCAAGCGGGGAGGTCGGGTGGGACCATCACTCTGTCAGTAAGGTAAGTTTCAGTTTAAAAATGTAAAAATTACATGTAAATTTATTATATTTTTTACACAGTGAAACTGACCTTACTGACATATGCGAGAATCCCAAAGCAGGACGGAGGGAAGTCCAAGTGACAGCGACTAATGGCGTGAGGATTAGACGGAAGTCAGCAAGAGACTTCATGCTGGCCATAAAACTTAAATAAGAATAGGCTTCCATAAAGACTCAATAGCGACAGGGTCATATAACGGTATCGTAGACACTGTCCCTATAGTAAGCCCAGACCTCCCAGGCTCATCGGCGCTGACATAATGGAAGTTATATACACGTGCCCCCCCCTTTTTTTAAAAGAAAGTTTTTTATGAGGAAACGTGTTCTTACCATTAAAAACCGATAAAAACACACAGGCCTCTAGTGTCTGTGTGCTGACCCGACCCCGGTGATCTGCTGCGCTGTCACCAGTGGTCCCAAGGAAAATAGGTCGTCCTTGATAAGTGTCATGTCTCTCAAGTAGTATGATGCGAAGGTTGTGTGAGATCTCCAAAAACAAGCCCTCATAATATCAGTTACCGACCTGTTGGTCCACAAAGGCCAGGACGCCCCAAGCGCCCTGATCTCATGTGCAGAGACATCACACAACGCAGCCTGCATCGATGACACTCCATCGTAGGCTAACCTAATAGTTTTGGAGAGCCAAGAAGAGATAGTGTTTTTAGATATCTCTTGTTGGCTCCGGGGACAAAATGGTATAAATAATCGCCTTCGCCCAGCACGTAGTACTTTAGTGCGACTAATATATACAGTAAGGGCACGAACCGGACACATAAGGTTGTCCGATTCTAACCCTGAGGAAAGGAAATCAGCTAAAGCTGGAACCCTAAATTCTCTACAAGAAGTGTCGTACAGAGATTGGTTCTTGGCTACAAATTCAGGAATGGTAGTAAGTACCACATAAGTCCATCGAGAATCATGCCTAATTTCCCTAGCATCCAAAGCGTGTAGTTCTGACACGCGAGCCGCTGAAGCCAAGGCTAACAAAAAAACTGTTTTGTAGGATAGGAATTTCAGATCGGCTGTAGTTATGGGTTCGAACGGAGGTTCTGATAAACTCCGTAGAACTAATGCTAAATCCCATTTAGGAAGTTTTTGGTACAGAGACAAGCCTGTCAATCCTAAACGATCTAACCAGAGCTGTTAGATTAGGATCAGAGGCAGGATTAACGCCAGTAGACAGGTTAATAATCCTAGATAATGCAGATCTGTAACCATCCACCGTAGATGGAGCAAGACCCTTGTCTTGAAACAGGTGTAACAAGAAATCTGCTATCTGCTGAACAGAGGCAGAACGGGCATCAATGTTTCTTCCAGTACACCACTCATGGAAGACCCTCCACTTCCCTTGATAACAAGCTGATGTGGAGGATCGAGTGGAAGCGACCATTCTTCTCGAAGCTTCCCTAGAAAACCCAACCTCAGTGAGCTGATCCTTGAGCACTTGCAAGCGTGCAGATGGAATGCCTGAGGTTTGTGGTGGAAAATTGCTGACTTCGGTTGACGAAGTAGTTTTTCCCAAAGAGGTAGTCGTCTTGGGACGTCTACCAGTAATTCCAGAAGGTCGGGAAACCACGGACGAGCTGGCCACCAAGGGACAATTAGATAAACCACGCATGGATGCGCGCGTATCTTTTGTAGAACTAGAGGCAGGATTGAAGGGGGCGGGTAAGCATACGCTATTAGACCCGTCCAATCCTGCGATAGAGCATCGACTCCCACTGCTAGAGGATCCAGTACAGGGGACATATACAGAGGGAGTTGATGATTCAGGTGAGTAGCGAACAGATCTATCAGCGGTTGTTCCCAAATCTGAGCGATTTGGCGCAGAATGTCTGTGTGAAGCTGCCACTCCGTCGGTATAATCTGATGTTTTCTCGACAGTGCGTCGGCTAGTACATTCAGATGTCCTGGTATGTGTCTGGCACGAAGTATGATATCGTTCTGCCAGCACAGATGGTAGAGTATCTCGGTCTGCTTCAGAAGCTTCGAGGACCGAGTTCCCCCCATCTTGTTGATGTAAGCTAAGACAGTTGTGTTGTCTGTAGCTACCAGAACCGACTGGCCTTTGAGGTCCTGTATCAATAAGAGTATTGCTCGATTGACGGCCATGAACTCTAACACATTGATATGGAGTAACCTCTCCTGCGGAGTCCAATAGCCTGATATCGACTTGGATCCGAGGTGGGCCCCCCATCCTTGCATCGAAGCATCCGTGAACAGCTGATGAGTAGCTTGAAACGGAAGCAGTGTTACACCAGGCATCACGTTGAGAGGGTCCATCCACCATAATAGGTGATGTTTGACTTCCTCTGTGACAGGAATCATGGGATTCCTGTGCCTGTGTGGCCAATGCTGATTTAAATAGATCATTAGTGGCCGTAACTGTAATCGGCCTCGTGGTGTGACATCCTGTGTGGATGTCAGTAGACCGATTATTGATGCAAACTGGATGGCAGTGCGGCAAGAATGTCTGATGAACAGTGGAATGTCGCGACATATCTTGCACCAACGAACTTCCGGTGGCCGAGCAATGACCAATTTGGTGTCGTACGCCACGCCTAGGAAGTTCCGTTGTTGTGACGGTGTTATCTCCGATTTTTCCTCGTGTGGGAGATAACCCAGTAGTTCGAGGATGTGCCATACAAATGTTGTATCGCATCGGAGTTGTATTCTGCACATATTCCTGATAATGGAATCGTCTAGGTAAAAATGATATTTGATACTTCGACTGTGCAGATACGCCGCCACTGGCTGAAATACTCTGGTGAAGATCCAAGGGGAACTGGCTAGACCGAAAGGTAGAACCTGGAATTGGAAACGGCGAGCACCGACCAGGAATCTCAGGTACTTCCGGTAACTTGGATGAATCGGGATATGCAGGTAAGCGTCCCGAAGATCCAAGGAAGTTAACCATTCCCCTTGAACCAGAGCGGTCCTGATGGACCGGAAGGACTCCATCCGAAAGTGAAGTCCTTGTTCAGCCTGCGCAGATTTATTATCATGCGCATTTCCGGTGTATCCTTCTTTGGCACAAGGAAGACCGGAGAATAGAACCCGGGGGACCGGTCGTGGACCGGAAGTTCTATTACTGCATGCTTCTGGATAAGTTTGTCCACAGATGCCTGTGTTACCAGAAGGTGTGCCTTCCGTATAGGTATACGGGAGGGCTTGGGAGCAGCAGTAAGGGGTGGATCTATAGTAAATTCTAGGGGGTAACCGTATCGAATAGTACGGATTACCCACGGATCCATCCCCAGTTTTTGCCAATTCCGCCAAAATCCTTGAAGTCGTCCCCCGACCGGGAGACTGGATTTCGGCGGGACCGGAAGTTGAGGCAATTCGTGGTCCCGCCATGTCATGAGATTGACATGGCCCGAATCGTCACCGGCCCTGCTGCTTTTTGCCACGACCTTTCCCTTACCTTTATAGTTGGGATTGGTCTGGCCTTGCTGTTGTGGCATGCGACCCGCCGCTTGAGACTTCCCTTTTGGACCGGAAGCGGAAGTAGTCGGCCTAGGTTGCTTGGCTGGTGGACCGGAAGTGTCCGTAGAAATACGTTTTCCTGTCCCCATACCACCCGCTCTAGGCGGAGGATTAGGCTTAGCCTTCTCCACCGTATCCCTTAGAGACGGTATAATGCCATTAAACAACAGCGAAGATGCTGGCGATTGCTCCTTCAAAGTACGAATGACTATATCAGGAGCATGGTTGACAACGGAAGACAAGTAAGCTTGTCGTCTCAGATGAACAACCATCGCAGCATTGAACGCGGCTAAAGCCATTGCATCAGCATTAGCTTTAGCAGCCACGTTCTGAAGATCCGCCAGTAATTGTAGCTCAGGACTACTACTGGCTGCTAACTGCGAACGCGACAACCTGCTCAACACAGTGGATATGGCCGTTAGAAACCAGTCCATGTGAGAGGCTATGGCTACCCCCTGCCGCGCAGCTTCTTCAATAGTAGAAGACTGCTTATCAGTTAGCGGGATCAAGACCTTGGAAGGGACCTTGTTGCCTTTACATATGTCGGCAAGATCAGGTTCCGGTTCCGCGGCCTTAAAGTCATATGCCGAATCATGAATTCCGTACGCTCTAGACGTGGGCTTCTCCACCGGAAGTGGTGCCGAAGCGGAAGCCGGTCTAAAGAGTGCACGTTTTCCCGTTCTTGTAATACGTTCCTGCATTGTTTTAGGCTGGGCTAAAACCGTATCAAGAACGGAACATAAACCATGAATGGCATCTGACGCAGGAAGTGACGACGTCTGCATGGTAGTTGTCGACGGAGCCTCTGCCATAGTATGTAGGCGAGAGGATGTCGGCGGTGGGGGTCGTGACATATTAGGGTACAACTCGTACAGAGCTTCTAGTACCTCTGAATATGAACGTCTCTCCGGATCATGATCACTGTCATTATCCTCAATGGATTGACGTTGCGCGACCCCCTGACGTCTCATCGATGGGTCAGTAGACAAATCAATCGGATCAGACGATACTACCGGAAGCTGTGTCGGAACCGGGGATGGAACCTGAACAGTACCGGAAGCGGAAGTCAAGAGTCGCCGGAACTGATCTAGTTCAGCTGCCTGTTGTTCCATTCTTTGCAGAATAACAGCAGACAGAGAACCATCAATAACCGGAACTCCCGTATTGATTTGTGGACTATTAGAGACCCGCCTATAAGGGGATGCAATAGGCCTAGCCCACTGCATTTCCGGACGAACCGGAAGTCTCAACCCACCGGGGTTTGTCACAACAGGCCTCCTTATAGTGGGACCGGAAGGACGAAAAGTCCTAACCGGAATCCCGGAGTTAACCATACCGGAACCCGCAGGCGACCGGAATTGGCTGACAGGAAGTTGATAATGAGCCCTATATGGGTTTATGACACCCGACCCAGAACCATTCTCAGTCATACCCTGTTGTGACTGGAACAATGCCGTATTGTTTCTATTAACACTCTGAGGTATTAAGTGTGAAACTGGCATTGTTCCTGCAGAACAATGACCTCGATCCCCTGCGTTTGTCAACCCAGAGGTGTTCAATTGCAAGGGATTTAATCCTACCCGGCCTTGCGTGATAACTCCCGTGACTGGGGTATTACGTAAGGTCGTGGAGTTTACTCCTGGTAAGACCATGGATACATTGTCTCTATATCCACCAGAGGTATTGTCTGCTGTGCTGAAATTAACTATACCTGGTATTACACCATAGTTATTTACAGCACCACTTACCATGCCTAAGGCTGCCCCTGGAGCAACAGGGAGTGTCGAAATTGGTTGACGACCAACAAACGACACCTGGGAATTATTAGATATCGGGGTATTCCCAGCGGGAGTCCCCCCAGTGATATCATTCCCAACAGCACATACGGGCGTACTTACAACGTCACCAGTGTTTATGCCCGGAGTCAAAGTGGTCCTCATCTCGTTCGTCTCGATTTCCATGGGGGACACACTTTCGGGAAGATCTAGTTCCACTGTGACCTCGGCTGACTCTCCCGTACCTTCATCTAGGACGGACCCCATTACTTTTACCTGTTTCTTCCTTTTACCTGTGGACAGATCAGAAACAAAAGTACTAGTGCTTGGCGCAATACCTTTATCTAATAAAGAACGTAAAGGGCCCATCCAAGGACTGCCAATCGATGCAGGCTTCTTCGCCGTCCCATTTTCAATAAAATGGGAGGGCGGAGTCATGATATTAGTCTCCGACATTAAACCAGGGGGAAGGGAACCCGCACGAGACCCGGTCATTAAATCTTGAAATAAATCATCGGGCCATTGTTGACACTCCTGACATCTATGGGTACAATCACAAGCAATATTGCCTCGACACGCAAGACAAACAGAATGTAAGTCGGTCGTTGATTTAGACTTCCCACAGACGGAACAGAACATAGAGGCCATTATTTTATCGACAGATATACACAAGAATACTTCCCAACTTGATCTTTTCGTTGCTTTGTAGACTTGTAGATGATGTTATCACTCGTTGTAAACGTAAAATCCTTCCGTAATACGCTGGAGCTTTACACACGATCTTTACAGTAGCTAGCTAAGTAAAGAAGTGAAGATCTATTGTGATTGAGTGCTGGCGCGGGTGATTAGGCGGGAAATGAACTGTGCTATTGTTTTAATTTCTTCACTTGTTAATCCGTGTTTGCACACGAACGCATATGTCAGTAAGGTCAGTTTCACTGTGTAAAAAATAACGAAGTTTCATAGGGAAATCCAAGATGGCCGCCTGGTGGCCATATTGGATGTTCGAATCAGAGCAGAAAAGGTATCTTGCACAATTAGACCCCCAAGAGGAACCTGTGTACCAAATTTGAGAAAGATCCATGCAGTAGTTAACGAAAAATAATGATGACAAGATTTCACTGGCAAATTCAAGATGGCCGCCTGGTGGCCATATTGGATTTTTCAATCAGGCCACAAATTGTATCTTGCACAACTAGACCCCAAGGGGAACCTCTGTACCAAATTTGAGAAAGATCCATGCAGCACTTCCTGAGAAATCGAGATAACAATGTTTCATCTCGAAATCCAAGATGGCCGCCTGGTGGCCATATTAGATGTTCGAATCAGAGCAGAAAAGGTATCGTGCACAACTAGACCCCAAGGGGAACCTGTGTGCCAAATTTGAGGAAGATCCACAAAGTAGTTCCTGAGAAATTGCAATAACAATGTTTCATGGGGAAATCCAAGATGGCCGCCTGGTGGCCATATTGGATTTGTGAATCAGACCACAACAGGTATCTTGCACAACTAGACCCCAAGGGGAACCTGTGTACCAAATTTGAGAAAGATCTATGCAGTAGTTCCTGAGAAATCGCGATAACAATGTTTTAATGGCAAATTCAAGATGGCCGCCATGGCGGCCATATTTAAAATCGTATCGACACGGCATGAACAAATTCTGGTGTACTCATTGGGGGGAACATGCATGCCAAGTTTCAGCTTAATCGCCCAAGCGGTTTCAGAGAAGAAGATGTTTACGCACGACGGACGACGGACAGTCAGGCCATGACATAAGCCCATCGGGCCTTCGGCCCAGATGAGCTAAAAAATCATAAGTGGACAAGGGGCATAACTCTGCAAAATACTTTCTGACACGTCTCGTTTTCGATAGGTATCTAGTTCAGGTCAAGAGAAACAACTGTATCACGTTAGGATGTTGTATATGGAACGGTTCTGAAATTATCACAATAACATATCATAAATGGATTTTTATTTGTAAAAAGGGGCATAACTCTGCAAAATATTGTCCGAGATGACTCATTTTCAATAGGCTTCTGATTTACGTGAAGATAAATAGATGTAACAAGTTTGGTTGCCATGCATGAAACGGTTCTGTAGATATCGCGGTAACGGACGGACGGACGTACGGACAGCCGTACATGACAATACCCCTAGGCCAAAGTTGGCCGAGGGGTAAAAACCAGAACTGTCTATTGATACATCAATGATGTACTACATACCAAATTTTACATCGAGCACTTGAACGCGGTATCAGAGATATAGATCATCATTGATTTCGCATAAATTAAAGATGGCAGCCCATCCTTCCCGCCACTCAGAGGAACTGATGTGGTTATACATTGCAGGTCTCTTGATCGATGCTACATACGAAGTTTCGTATAGAACACTTGAATGGTATCAGAGATATATATCAATAAAGATTTTGCATCAATTAAAGATGGCCGCCAATGTTTCCACCGAAAGTTACTGAGCTGTATCACGATGGGATGGGATTTTCGGCTAAATATCAGAGCCAGTTCATCTCAGAGAAGTGAAATTCCCACAGTGACTTGAGTAGCAGGGGGTGTCTTCGTCGATGTTGTTGTTGTGATTATATATATAATTTTTTTTGCAAGAATATATTTATTTCCCACCTTTTCATACACCACAATGACAGTAGATGTCATAAAAATGCTTTATATACGCCCTAAATCGATCTACATACCCCTCCTCTACTAGATCTCCATCTCTATTATATATATAATCACAACAACATGACGAAGACATCCCCTGCTACTCAAGTCACTGTGGAAATTCCCCACAGTATCTCTATGTAATTTGTGCATTTTTATTCTGAAATTCGAAGGAAATCTATTCAGAATCAAAACAAACCTTCAATACCTCACATGTTATTTTCATAGTGCCTAGTCACAATGCAAGGGCGTAGGCAAGGGGGGGCTTGACGGCCGGCAAAAAAAACGAGAGATCCTGAAGGATCTTGGCGCCCACCATTGTCCGATAATTGTAAGCCAATGACAAGAGGATCTTTTTGTCCATTGTTACTAAGACGATTGAGTTGTAATTTTGTTTACAGAATTTCGAATCTGAGCGAAAAAGTTCGAAAAAGGGACACTGGAAAACACCAAGATATAATCTTTCTAAGTTTCAGAAGTTTCAAGATTTCTAGAAACTGAACTTATGTCGGTTGTTATAGTACAAGAGAAATGAGCAAAGTTAGCCTGAAAGTGAATGTACATGTACGGACGATCCTTCGTCTTCGTTTTGTAGTATTTTAATTTTATTTATTTTTTTGCATGTGTCATCATTTGGTACTGGAAACGAAGAAAAATCTCTTTGACACTTTGGCATATTTAAGATTTTATAACTTGGAACGAATGCTAATTCTGTTCTGTTTACTGGACTAGTTTGAGATACTTTTAAGATAACATGCTCGAAAATAGTAACATGGTACAATACTTAATACTGAAGGCATCCGGTCCGCGCAGTAATGTTGAAACTTCGAATTTGAAAGTGTCTGGATCTTGATTATTTCCCATGGATCGAAACATGCAGTAGTTTACAGTTGTCGAGTTGTGACATTGTGTCACAAGAGTGACGTCCCTCGTGTAGCTGACCCGCCGGCAGACGAAAGGGTGGGGCAGTTCACTTTCAACTGCATGGACTAAATACATTTTAATTCCGAATTATTTGAACTCCTTGATATGGAAGGTGAAGATATGGATATTCTCTATAGTCATTATATAGAATATGCCCCACCTTTTGATCCACCAACTCTTGTGATGCAAGGTTAGAACTCGGGAATACCGTATTAAATGGATTTTCGAATCGGACCGATAAAGCTATCTTGCAAAACTAGGCCCCATCTGGGACCTGTGTACCAAATTTCAGAAAGATCCATGAAATATTTTCGGAGAATTCAAGATAACAGTGTTTCAAGGAGAAATTCAAGATGGCCACCTGGCAACCATATTGGATTTTCGAATCTGACCAAAAAAGGTATCTTGCACAACTGGGCCATAAGGGGAATCTGTGTACCAAATTTGAGGAAGATCCATGCAGTACTTCTTGAGAAATCACGATAAAGTTTCATTGGGAAATCCAAGATGGGCGCCTGGTGGCCATATTGGATTTTCGAATCAGATCAGAAAATGTATCTTGCACAACCTGGTGGCCATATTGGATTTTCAATTTGAACCGAAAAAGGTATCTTGCACAACTAGATCATAAGGTGAACCTGTGTACCAAATTTGAGAAAGATCCATGCAGTACTTCCCGAGAAATGACGATAAAGTTTCTTGGGGAAATCCAAGATGGCTGCTTGGTGACCAAATTGGATTTTTGAATTGGACCAGGAAAGGCATCTTGCACAACTAGACCCCAAGGCGAACCCGTGTATCAAATTTGAGAAAGATCCATGCAGTAGTTCTTGAGAAATCGTGATAACAAGGTTTCGTGGGGATATCCAAGATGGCCACCTTCTGGCCATATTGGATCTTCGATTGGGACCGAAAAAGGTATCTTGCAAAACTAGACCCTAAGGAGAATCTGTGAACCTAATTTGAGAAAGATCCATGCAGTACTGAGAAATGGCGATAACTAAGTTTCATGTGGAAATCCAAGATGGCTGCCTGGTGGCCATATTGGATTTTCGAATCGGAAGAGAAAGGGTATCTTGCTCAACTAGACCCCATGTGGCACCTGTGTACCAAATTTAAGAAAGATCCATGCAGTAGTTCCTGAGAAATCGCAGGAACAAAGTTTCATGTGGAAATCCAAGATGGCTGCCTGGTGGCCATATTGGATTTTCCAATGGAAGAGAAAGGGTATCTTGCACAACTAGACCCCAAGGGGAACCTGTGTACCAAATTTGAGAAAGACCCATGCAGTAGTTCCGGAGAAATCGCGGTAACAAGGTTTCATGGGGAAATCCAAGATGGCTGCCTGGTGGCCATATTGGATTTTCGAATCGGACCAGAAAAGGTTTCTTGCACAACTAGACCCCAAGGGGAACCTGTGTACCAAATTTGGAAAAGATCCATGCAGTAGTTCCGGAGAAATCGCGGTAACAAGGTTTCATGGGGAAATCCAAGATGGCTGCCTGGTGGCCATATTGGATTTTCGAATCGGATCGGAAAAGGTTTCTTGCACAACTAGACCCCAAGGGGAACCTGTGTACCAAATTTGGAAAAGATCCATGCAGTAGTTCCGGAGAAATCGCGGTAACAAGGTTTCATGGGGAAATCCAAGATGGCCGCCTGGTGGCCATATTGGATTTTCGAATCGGAAGAGAAAGGGTATCTTGCTCAACTAGACCCCATGTGGCACCTGTGTACCAAATTTGAGAAAGATCCATGCCGTAGTTCCTGAGAAATCGCAGTAACAATGTTTCATGGGGAAATCCAAGATGGCTGCCTGGTGGCCATATTGGATTTTCGAATCGGACCAGAAAAGGTTTCTTGCACAACTAGACCCTGAGGGGAACCTGTGTACCAAATTTGAAAAAGATCCATGCAGTAGTTCCTGAGAAATCGCGGTAACAAGCTTTTATGGGAAAATCCAAGATGGCTGCCTGGTGGCCATATTGGATTTTTGAATCGGACCAGAAAAGGATTCTTGCACAAGTAGACCCCAAGGGGAACCTGTTTACCAGATTTGAAAAAGATCCATTCAGTAGTTCCTGAGGAATCGCAGTAACAAGTTTTCATGGGGAAATCCAAGATGGCTGCCTGGTGGCCATATTGGATTTTCGAATCGGACCAGAAAAAGTTTCTTGCACAACTAGACCCCGAGGGGAACCTGTGTACCAAATTTGAAAAAGATCCGTGCAGTAGTTCCTGAGAAATCGCGGTAACAAGCTTTTATGAGGAAATCCAAGATGGCTGCCTGGTGGCCATATTGGATTTTCGAATCGGATCAGAAAAGGTTTCTTGCACAACTAGACCCCAAGGGGAACCTGTGTACCAAATTTGAGAAAGATCCATGCAGTAGGTTCCTGAGAAATCGCGGTAACAAGGTTTCATGGGGAAATCCAAGATGGCTGCCTGGTGGCCATATTGGATTTTCGAATCGGACCAGAAAAGGTTTCTTGCACAACTAGACCCCAAGGGGAACCTGTGTACCAAATTTAGATAAAATCCATGCAGTAGTTCCGGAGAAATCGCGGTAACAAGGTTTCATGGGGAAATCCAAGATGGCTGCCTGGTGGCCATATTGGATTTTCGAATCGGACCAGAAAAGGTTTCTTGCACAACGAGACCCCGAGGGGAACCTGTGTACCAAATTTGAAAAAGATCCATGCAGTAGGTTCCTGAGAAATCGCGGTAACAAGGTTTCATGGGGAAATCCAAGATGGCTGCCTGGTGGCCATATTGGATTTTCGAATCGGACCAGAAAAGGTTTCTTGCACAACTAGACCCCAAGGGGAACCTGTGTACCAAATTTAGAAAAGATCCATGCCGTAGTTCCTGAGAAATCGCGGTAACAAGGTTTCATAGGGAAATCCAAGATGGCCGCCTGGTGGCCATATTGGATTTTCGAATCGGAAGAGAAAGGGTATCTTGCTCAACTAGACCCCATGTGGCACCTGTGTACCAAATTTGAGAAAGATCCATGCAGTAGTTCCTGAGAAATCGCGGTAACAATGTTTCATGGGGAAATCCAAGATGGCTGCCTGGTGGCCATATTGGATTTTCGAATCGGACCAGAAAAGGTTTCTTGCACAACTAGACCCTGAGGGGAACCTGTGTACCAAATTTGAAAAAGATCCATGCAGTAGTTCCTGAGAAATTGCGGTAACAAGCTTTTATGGGAAAATCCAAGATGGCTGCCTGGTGGCCATATTGGATTTTCGAATCGGACCAGAAAAGGTTTCTTGCACAAGTAGACCCCAAGGGGAACCTGTTTACCAGATTTGAAAAAGATCCATTCAGTAGTTCCTGAGGAATCACGGTAACAAGTTTTCATGGGGAAATCCAAGATGGCTGCCTGGTGGCCATATTGGATTTTCGAATCGGACCAGAAAAGGTTTCTTGCACAACTAGACCCCGAGGGGAACTGTGTACCAAATTTGAAAAAGATCCGTGCAGTAGTTCCTGAGAAATCGCGGTAACAAGCTTTTATGGGGAAATCCAAGATGGCTGCCTGGTGGCAATATTGGATTTTCGAATCGGATCAGAAAAGGTTTCTTGCACAACTAGACCCCAAGGGGAACCTGTGTACCAAATTTGAGAAAGATCCATGCAGTAGTTCCTGAGAAATCGCGGTAACAAGGTTTCATGGGGAAATCCAAGATGGCTGCCTGGTGGCCATATTGGATTTTCGAATCGGACCAGAAAAGGTTTCTTGCACAACTAGACCCCAAGGGGAACCTGTGTACCAAATTTAGAAAAGATCCATGCAGTAGTTCCGGAGAAATCGCGGTAACAAGGTTTCATGGGGAAATCCAAGATGGCTGCCTGGTGGCCATATTGGATTTTCGAATCGGACCAGAAAAGGTTTCTTGCACAACTAGACCCCAAGGGGAACCTGTGTACCAAATTTGCAAAAGATCCATGCAGTAGTTCCGGAGAAATCGCGGTAACAAGGTTTCATGGGGAAATCCAAGATGGCCGCCTGGTGGCCATATTGGATTTTCGAATCGGACCAGAAAAGGTTTTTTGCACAACTAGACCCCAAGGGGAACCTGTGTACCAAATTTGAAAAAGATCCATGCAGTAGTTCCTGAGAAATCGCGGTAACAAGAATTGTTTACGGACGGACTGACGGACTGACTGACTGACGGACGGACTGACTGACTGACTGACGGACGACGGACCACGGACGAAAAGTGATTTGAACAGCCCACCATCTGATGATGGTGGGCTAAAAAAGAACAAAACAAACAAACAAACGAAAGATAGTGCCACGGCATTGTAGCGCTCATCTGGCTATAACTGGAGAAAGTGGCTGAGAGAAATTTTTACTGAAGAACTGCAATAGATGAGTTTCTAACTTGCGTTGTCTCCCCTGAACAAAATGGCAACATAGTCGATTTCCAGGAGGTCAAGCTGCAAATTCATGATTGTAATTGGAGGTTATGGAATAAAGGCAATTATACCAAAATATAATGTGTGATTGTCAGTAAGCTGTATAAGCAATAACCAGAACCAATTTTTATTATGTGATTGCAGTCGTTCGTCCGTCTGTCCACTTCGTGTCCGGATAGTACATTGGACAGTTTTTAACCTACGATTCCAATATTTTGTGGGTATATGCACCAGGGGGAGACATCCCTCACGGAAATAGGGCGCAATTAGGGCGCATTTAAGGCGCAAATGGGGCGCATGAATTGAGACAGCTAGGGCGCAGTTGGGGCGCAATTGGGGCGCGCGCCCTATCTGCGCCCCCAACTTTGCCATTAGACTCAATATGGCTAGGGCGCAAATTAGGGCGCGTTCCAAATATGTTAATTGCGCCTTATATGCGCCCTATTAGAGAATAGGGCGCAGTTGGGGCGCAGTCTTAGGGCGCAGAGAAGGCGCAGTTGGGGCGCAGAAAAGGCGCAGTTGGGGCGCGATTAGGGCGCACTCTCGGAATAATAGCATGAATGTTGTACTGATAGGGCGCAGTTAGGGCGCATTTGGGGCGCAGTTAGGGCGCAATTAGAGCGCAGTTAGGGCGCAGTTGGGGCGCAGTTAGGGCGCAGTTGGGGAACAGAACAGTATACATGCCATGCTAACCATGTTCTACCCTCAGTAAATAAAGTTTATCTATCTATCTATCCATACATAAATTGAAGATATAAGGTGAAAGATGATTATTGGCATCTAACTAGTCTAAATAAATCTAATTTTGCTGTGCAGGTACATATTATTTTCATCTACATGTACAATGTGCATTCATGATTAGAATTACATTTATTAGAAAATATATGTGCATGTACTACAGTCAGCTGTTGTGGAATTGGTACATTAGGTCATCTGACACTGTCGCTCACTTTTTCTTGAGTTTTTTTCTTCAAATTACTTCTACACATATCTGAAACCCTTTACATCATCCACTATCCACAAAACAGAGGTATAACACTCACCAAAATCTTGTTAGAGGGGCATGAAATCTTCAAATTCAAAATGGTTCTTTGAAAACCAATATGTCTGCCTTTCTTTTGTTAATATCAGCCAATAAGATAAAGGTCATGTGACAGTTTTGACTAATCAGATAACATGCTATTGTGAAGATAATAGGGCGCAGATAGGGCGCAATTAGGGCACAGTTGGGGCGCAATTAGGGCGCACTCTGAGAATAATACATGTAGCATGAATGATGTACATGTACTGGTAGGGCGCAGTCGGGGCGCAGATAAGGAGCAATAGCTTCTTCAAGTAAAAGTCTGATTTTTTTGTTGAAATAATGTTATTAAATTTAGTATGAAAGTCCAAATTTTACATTAATGAATTTATAGCCCAGAATAGTGAAGAAAGCAAACAGTCTGAATTTTTGGGAAAAACTTTTTTTTTACTAAGACATGCATGCACATGTCTTTAAAACGACACACATGCATATGTGATTACTACCTAAATGAATGTTGGTGAAAAAAGTTCAGAAGGCACAAGTATACATGTAGGGTTCACTCTGAATTTTAGATAAAATGGTTATGTCCAGAGGGCGCATTTAGGGCGCAGTCTGAGTTCTCGAAAAAGTAGTTATGTCCACAGGGCGCAGATAGGGCGCAGTCTGAAGTTTGGAGAAAACATCAATGTCCACAGGGCGCAAGTAGGGCGCAGTCTGAATATCAAAGAAAATTTCAAACTAAATAAGGCGCAGTTAGGGCGCGCGCCCTATCTCTAGCTTCTAGGGCGCATTCCTGAAGGGCGCAATTAGGGCGCAGCAGGGTGGATGGGATGAAGAAATGGGGCGCAATTAGGGCGCAGTAGATAGACAAGGCCCAAGTAGGGCGCAATTGGGGCGCAGATGGGGCGCGCGCCCTAAATAGGGCGCGCGCCCTATTTCCGTGAGGGATGTCGAGTACGAAATATGTGCGACTGGGTTGTTACGATGGCAATGAGATGTAACAGGACATTTTTCCAATGAAAGTAATCTCTGGTGAAGTATGGCCTAACCAAGACATACCCCCATCTGTCTGCGAAGATGTAAAAGATAGCGCCACTGCACTGTAGGTCATCTGTCTGCAACTGCAGAAAGTAGCTGTGAGAAATTTTTACTAAAGAACTGCAATGGATGAGTTTCTAACTTGTGTTCCCTCACGGAAATAGGGCGCGCGCCCTATTTAGGGCGCGCGCCCCATCTGCGCCCCAATTGCGCCCTACTTGCGCCTTGTCTATCTACTGCGCCCTAATTGCGCCCCATTTCTTCATCCCATCCACCCTGCTGCGCCCTAATTGCGCCCTTCAGGAATGCGCCCTAGAAGCTAGAGATAGGGCGCGCGCCCTAACTGCGCCTTATTTAGTTTGAAATTTTCTCTGATATTCAGACTGCGCCCTACTTGCGCCCTGTGGACATTGATGTTTTCTCCAAACTTCAGACTGCGCCCTATCTGCGCCCTGTGGACATAACTACTTTTTCGAGAACTCAGACTGCGCCCTAAATGCGCCCTCTGGACATAACCATTTTATCTAAAATTCAGAGTGAACCCTACATGTATACTTGTGCCTTCTGAACTTTTTTCACCAACATTCATTTAGCTAGTAATCACATATGCATGTGTGTCATTTTAAAGACATGTGCATGCATGTCTTAGTAAAAAAAAGTTTTTCCCAAAAATTCAGACTGTTTGCTTTCTTCACTATTCTGGGCTATAAATTCATTAATGTAAAATTTGGACTTTCATACTAAATTTAATAACATTATTTCAACAAAAAAATCTGACTTTTACTTGAAGAAGCTATTGCTCCTTATCTGCGCCCCGACTGCGCCCTACCAGTACATGTACATGATCATTCATGCTATTATTCTCAGAGTGCGCCCTAATTGCGCCCCAACTGCGCCCTATCTGCGCCCTATTATCTGCACAATAGCATGTTATCTGATTAGTCAAAACTGTCACATGACCTTTATCTTATTGGCTGATATTAACAAAAGAAAGGCAGACATATTGGTTTTCAAAGAACCATTTTGAATTTGAAGATTTCATGCCCATCTAACAAGATTTTGGTGAGTGTTATACATGTACCTCTGTTTTGTGGATAGTGGATGATGTAAAGGGTTTCAGGTATGTGTAGAAGTAATTTGAAGAAAAAAACTCAAGAAAAAGTGAGCGACAGTGTCAGATGACCTAATGTACCAATTCCACAACAGCTGACTGTAGTACATGCACATATATTTTCTAATAAATGTAATTCTAACCATGAATGCACATTGTACAAGTAGATGAAAATAATATGTACCTGCACAGCAAAATTAGATTTATTTAGACTAGTTAGATGCCAATAATCATCTTTCACCTTATATCTTCAATTTATGTATGGATAGATAGATAGATAAACTTTATTTACTGAGGGTAGAACATGGTTAGCATGGCATGTATACTGTTCTGTTCCCCAACTGCGCCCTAACTGCGCCCCAACTGCGCCCTAACTGCGCTCTAATTGCGCCCTAACTGCACCCCAAATGCGCCCTAACTGCGCCCTATCAGTACAACATTCATGCTATTATTCTGAGAGTGCGCCCTAATCGCGCCCCAACTGCGCCTTTTCTGCGCCCCAACTGCGCCTTCTCTGCGCCCTAAGACTGCGCCCCAACTGCGCCCTATTCTCTAATAGGGCGCATATAAGGCGCAATTAACATATTTGGAACGCGCCCTAATTTGCGCCCTAGCCATACTGAGTCTAATGGCAAAGTTGGGGGCGCAGATAGGGCGCGCGCCCCAATTGCGCCCCAACTGCGCCCTAGCTGTCTCAATTCATGCGCCCCATTTGCGCCTTAAATGCGCCCTAATTGCGCCCTATTTCCGTGAGGGTTGTCCCCCCTGAACACTATAAAATGATCCATGCAGTTATTTCCTGAGATTTTATGATAAAGTTTCATGGGAAATTCAAGATGTGGCAATATTGGATTTCCGAAATTCAATTTCAATTTCAATTTCAATTCTTTATTGGCACTAACACAATTCACATTGGTTATGGCCGAGAAACCATATCAAACACACAATAGTTCAGTGTATTACAAGAAATAGTAATACAAAGTGAAAACATGAGTAACAAGATACCTAACAGCCAGTGCTATTACGAAATGAACCAAAAAAAGGTATCTTGCACAACTGGATCACAAGGGGAACCTGTGTATCAACATCCATGCAGTAATATCCTAAGAATTCACGATAACAAAATTTCATGGGGAAATCCAAGATGGCCACCTGGTGGCCATATTGGATTTTTCAATCAGATCATATATGGTATCCTGCACAGCTAGACCCCAAGGGCAACCTCTGTACCAAATTTGAGAAAGATCCATGCAGTAGTTCCTGAGAAATCACGATAACAATGTTTCATCTGGATTTTTCAATCAGACTACAAATTGTATCTTGCGCAACTAGACCCCAAGGGGAACCTCTGTACCAAATTTGAGAACGATCCATGCAGTAGTTCCTGAGAAATCGCGATAATGTTTCATCTGGAAATCCAAGATGGCCGCCTGGTGGTCATATTGGATTTTTCAATCAGACCGCAAATTGTATCTTGCGCAGCTAGACCCCAAGGGGAACCTGCGTATCAAATTTGAGAAAGATCCATGCGGTTCTTCCTGATAAATCACGATAACGAAGTTTCATAGGGAAATCCAAGATGGCCGCCTGGTGGCCATATTGGATGTTCGAATCAGAGCAGAAAAGGTATCTTGCACAACTAGACCCCCAAGAGGAACCTGTGTACCAAATCTGAGAAAGATCCATGCAGTAGTTAACGAAAAATAATGACAAGATTTCACTGGCAAATTCAAGATGGCCACCTTGTGGCCATATTGGATTTTTCAATCAGAACACAAATTGTATCTTGCACAACTAGACCCCAAGGGGAACCTCGGTACCAAATTTGAGAAAGATCCATGCAGTAGTTCCTGAGAAATTGAGACAACAATGTTTGATCTGGAAATCCAAGATGGCCACCTGGTGGCCATATTGGATTTTTCAATCAGACTACAAATTGTATCTTGCGCAACTAGACCCCAAGGGGAACCTCTGTACCAAATTTGAGAACGATCCATGCAGTAGTTCCTGAGAAATCGTGATAATGTTTCATCCGGAAATCCAAGATGGCCACCTGGTGGTCATATTGGATTTTTCAATCAGACCGCAAATTGTATCTTGCGCAACTAGACCCCAAGGGGAACCTGTGTATCAAATTTGAGAAAGATCCATGCGGTTCTTCCTGATAAATCACGATAACGAAGTTTCATAGGGAAATCCAAGATGGCCGCCTGGTGGCCATATTGGATGTTTGAATCAGAGCAGAAAAGGTATCTTGCACAACTAGACCCCCAAGAGGAACCTGTGTACCAAATCTGAGAAAGATCCATGCAGTAGTTAACGAAAAATAATGACAAGATTTCACTGGCAAATTCAAGATGGCCACCTTGTGGCCATATTGGATTTTTCAATCAGACCACAAATTGTATCTTGCACAACTAGACCCCAAGGGGAACCTCGGTACCAAATTTGAGAAAGACCCATGCAGTACTTCCTGAGAAATCGAGATAACAATGTTTCATCTCGAAATCCAAGATGGCCGCCTGGTGGCCATATTGGATTTCTGAATCAGACCACAAAAGTATCTTGCACAACTTGACACTAAGGGGAACCTGTGTATCAAATTTGAGAAAGATCCATGCAGTACTTCCTCATAAATCACGATAACGAAGTTTCATAGGGAAATCCAAGATGGCTGCCTGGTGGCCATATTGGATATTCGAATCAGAGCAGAAAAGGTATCTTGCACAAGTAGACCCCAAGGGGAACCTGTTTACCAAATTTGAGGAAGATCCACAAAGTAGTTCCTGAGAAATTGCAATAACAATGTTTCATGGGGAAATCCAAGATGGCCGCCTGGTGGCCATATTGGATTTGTGAATCAGACCACAACAGGTATCTTGCACAACTGGACCCCAAGGGGAACCTGTGTACCAAATTTGAGAAAGATCTATGCAGTAGTTCCTGAGAAATCGCGATAACAATGTTTCAATGGCAAATTCAAGATGGCCGCCATGGCGGCCATATTTAAAATCGTATCGACACGGCATGAACAAATTCTGGTGTACTCATTGGGGGGAACATGCATGCCAAGTTTCAGCTTAATCGGCCAAGCGGTTTCAGAGAAGAAGATGTTTACGGACGACGCACGACGGACGACGCACGATGGACGACGCACGACGGACGACGGACAGTCAGGCCATGACATAAGCCCATCGGGCCTTCGGCCCAGATGAGCTAAAAAAGGAAAGAAAGAAAGAAAAAGAAACCTAACATAGCATATAAGATCACGTATCTTATTCAATTATTACAGGAGAATAAACTTATCACCGCCAGTGCATACCATTAGGCCTAAAATAAGATTGCAATTGATCAGTGATCAAAGCCATAGATTGACGATTTCGGGCTTCAATCGAGAATGGAATAGTGTGCTCCAAATCCAATCAAATGCCGCCTATTTGGACAAAAAACATCAAAACTTCCGATGAGGAGAATTTTTCGTAACTTTTTCACTACAAACTTATTTTGTTTTTCAATTGAGATCCCAGAACTTCTTTATTCACAAACAAGAGATATACAAACTCTCAACTACTTTTCATAAAGAAACCCTAGAAATAAACCTACTGTCTTTCCCAGATAATAAATCCCAGACGTTTTTGGTGATATTTCGGAGAAAATTTATCGTACAACATTGAAACTTCACACAGTATATAAACTAAAAAGCCCGAATTGTATTTGTCTTTCATTAAAATTTGTTGAGAACTGACCAAAGTCACCGATACCACCATGTTATTTTGGGGCCACGATAACTTTGATCTGCCATTGTTAAAACATGCGAGCTTGACGTAAAAAGTCAAAAATATCTCACAAATTTCCCATCTAATTTTTGTTTTCGCGATTTATTGAGAACTACTGGCGGGGAATAAATTTAGTATTTTTTTTATCTACTGTGTGAAGTTTCAATGTTGTCGGATAAATTGTCCCAGAAATATCGTCGGAAACGTCAGAGACGAAACGTGCTCAGACACGCGCTGCTATCAGGGCACGACAGTATTGTCTAAGGATTAACTTGAAATATAGTGCAAACCTGAGACTGAATGATCACTTCAGCTTGTATATCATTGCAGTGATCGTCTTTGTTATGAGACATTTTGGGATAAATCAAAGTTCAGTTGTTACAACGTTATACTACTCAGATGCTCCCAGAGAGTGCCAATTTACCATCAAGTTTCAAAAAAAATTCTTAAGCTGCGAGGGGGGATACCCCCATCTCAAACTCTCCCCCTCTCAAGCCCCCCCCCAAATCTGACAACTTGTCTACGCCCTTGCAATGTTACAACATTGCAAGCCGCAATGTTACAACATTGCAAGCCCAACTTCATTGTGCTTTGAAAAAAAAAACCTACGTGAGGTAAGTTGGAGATTTTCTTTGATCCTGAACAGATTTCCTTCAAATTTCAGAATAAAAATGCACAAATTACATACAGATACTGTGGAGAATTTCACTTCTCTAAGAAAAACTGGCTCCGATAGCCGAAAATCACATCCCATCATTATGTGAGATAGAATTTTGAAACTCCCTGACGAATCTCCGTTGGTAATGCATTAGCGTCAGTGCAACAACAACAACAACAACAACATGCAGCAGCAACGATGATGATGTTTTCGTTAATTTATTGGGTTGGCCATACCTTTCGCTATCTTCCATGAAGTATATTTTAAAGGACTTGTTATGCGAGACACCACTTGTACTGGCCGACGACTACAGTTCATTTTACAACTGAAAACTCAACTCCCATCATCGGATGTGTTGGCAGGAAGCACAAAACACATGGGCACTACTTTCGTTTTTGACTACTTTCGTTTTTGACAGAATCTCACGGGTTCCTACAATTCTGTTACAAGACAAAGTACAAGTTGCCCTTTTTCGATAAAACAGGCGTTTATTATCGTTCAAATCCATTCTGAGAACTTTTAGACGAAATAACAATTCGATTTTCACAGTTTTAATGTCAGACTATTTTTTTCTCAACAGCGTAGGGATACAACACTGAATATGCAGAGGAATATAGACTTCTAGACCAAACCAATGGCCAGTCAGTCACTACACTGAACCAATGGCTGAAACACAACTTTACTATGGAGCTCTTTGATAGGCTACATGCAAATAAGAGTATGTAAATCAGTATAAAAGTAGGGGTAATGTATGCATACTTCCAGATCCCCTTTTAGAAGACTGGAAAATGGTAGAAAAATAAAAAAAAATTGTAAAAAAATAAATAATGACCGGTTTGACCTGAAAGTCTCAAAGGCACAAGTAAAAAATAAAAGGATCATAACCTGTAAGTTTCAAGAACTTCCTCGAAATAGTTTTCGAGATACGGCTCGGACAGACGGACAGACACACTGCTGGGGCCACAACAATACTCCTTAGCCCGTAGGGGCGGAGGAGTAAAAATCTAAATCTGCATGGTACATGTTTGGATATAGTGATCAAACATATTTTCATTTGTATTTCATTTCTTGTCACCTATCGACACAATTCGGTTATATTTCGTTCAAACTCCGTTCATCCTTTTGCGTTCATTCTCATAAATCATTAAATGTAAACGTGTGTAACAAATTATTTTGTCACATTCACGGAGAACAGTAGTTGAAAATGGCAACTTGTCACGGATTTCCAATTTAAAGAAAACAACGAAGATCGATCTTCATAATCCCCAGATTCACAGAGATATATGTTTCTTCTTCTATTACAATCAACTTTATATTAGATCTAAAAACATAATTTTATATGCTCTAAATTGAGGTAGGGATGAAATCTTTCGTGACGTCTGCACGAAAGAGTGCTCTCGCCAAGGTGCGCGCGAGAAGGTCACAGCAGGTCTTCAATTTCACATTCCGGTTTTCTCGCGCAAAAAGTGAATGCTTTATGCACCATTCATGCTAGATCTGCATTCTATTTGCGTTTTACAATATGATCTGTTATGAACTTTTTATAGGATTGGGCGATATGAGAAAAGAAAAAGTTATTCAAAATTGTTTAATAATATTTTTTATCAGAATATTTATCTTATATATTCTTCTGTGCAATCGGTAAAATTATCTTGCATTCTTCTTGCTTGTTATCACATTAGTCCAGACAAATTTTTAGTATTATGTAAATATTTAGGAAGAATGGTCTAATAAGTTGTTTCTCCGTGATATCTTCCGTACATAAGCGACAGGTTTCCGCAACACAATTGTATTCAGGACGGAAAACATCTTTGGAATGTACCTTGTACGCCTCGATGAGAACGAATGTTTTTTTATACCATCCAGGATAATATTAATTAAGTATTTTATCAACTATTTTTTCTTTTGTTAGACCCACCCGATTACATTTCGATTTTTGATTGATTGAAATTGTAGTCCCCTTCCCATTCGGATTTCGCGGTCCATCAACTCAATGCTCTATTTAAATTTCACGGTACATTTCTTCGTTCATTTAAGATCTTTTGCAGCGCTAGATATTAAAATCAATAATTAAATAATAAATAACAATGAGAGAGCAGAGGGAGATATTTATAAATGGAAGTACTAAAGATATGTGGTATTTTATATTTTCTCATGTCTCGCAAAACGGGATTCATTTTTTTGTTAATTTGAGCTCTAGGCTTAATTTAAAGTGTTACTATTATTATATTGGTAATGTACTCTAACTTCGTAATGGGGATTAGATCAGCATGTACCCCATGTGAAATGTTCTTCTTTTATTCCAGTGTTATGTATTGCTGGAGGGGGGGGGGGGCTCTTAATTCTGAGTACAATAAAAATTTATACATTCATCTCACAAACAAACAAAAGACGCTGACTATAACAGAATCTTGGGACATCAAGCCATGTAGTTGTTATAGTATTTTGAAAATCAATTCATCTGTAATCACAAATTCGGTTCAGACTATGGAAGTCAACATTAGGTGATCATGCACACTTCAGAAGCGCCGCATGGGTAGGAGTACGTGATGCGGCTGTTTTCAGGGGCATAGCTCTGCAGGGTGAAAGTTCGCACATTTGGACCACGTGGGGCTTTTTCGCCGTGGGAGCAGGGACGACATGCTCCATATTTCTTTATCTATCTGAACAAATTACAATCAGTACATTTTGTAAACATTAACTACACGGGTTTCCGAGCCATTCTGTCAGTCATCCAACTTTATTCACAGGCAAACATGTACAGATGATTAAAGTTTAACGGCAGCAGCAGGCAGTGAAACTGGCACTACGGTAGTCCAAACTTCGCTCACTCCATTCGTTTCATTTCATTTCGGTTATTTCGTTTCGCTCAAACTCCGTTCATATTCTGGTCATAATTCGTTCAAACTTCGTTCCCAGGTGCCGCGGAGCATATTCAAAAGTGGGGGGGCTGACCCCTATCTCGACCATAAAGTGGGGGGGGGGGGGAGCTGAAGTCGCTCCTAGATAGGGCTTATAACATTACAGCTCCGAAAAGTGGGGGGCCTTGCCCCCCAAGCCCCCCCCCCCCAGCCCCCCCTCCCGGCTCGGCGGCCCCTGGTTCCGGTTTGAAATTGTTTTGGTCATATTTTAATAGCCGAATCGAAACAAACCAAACGAGTGTAAACATTATCGCAATTGCCTCTGTATTCACATGTCACGTAAACGATTGTAATTTGGAGATAAGAACGTGATGTCCCGATGTCGTCACGATGCTGTCCCGATGTTGTCCCGATATCGTCCTTGTAACAAGACCGGGACAAAACCAGGACAAGATCAGGACAAAAATCGGGTTATCATCATGTTAACATCGTGACAGAATCGGGTTGTCATGAAGTTAACATCATGTCATCCCAGTATTGAGTTCATTTCTTTCACGTACTGTAACTAACCTAACGATTGACGGCCCACTTAATGGTTGCCCCCTATAATCTGGATTTTCAACAGTATTGCAGCAGTCAACCCTTACCGAAATAATATTTTTCTGGCACACTGGTTGCGGCAAGCTTGCCGAAAACTTTCTGGCAACCTCACCGCACACAGTGTGCCAGAGAGTTTTTTCACATGCAAATGAGCTTTCCGGCACACTATACAGATTGCGGCAAGCTGGCCGCAAACTGCTTATGTATTCCAGCAGCCTTCTGGCACACTCTTCCGGCAACCTCAACGCGAACTCTTCCGGCAACCTCACCGAGCACTATTCCGGCAGCCTTCCGGCGCACTCTTCCAATAACATCTGGGCTTATCAATATTTTCATGGTGGTGGCCAGAATGACATCATCCTGACCTCCACATGAATGGTACAAATCACTCCACTCAAACTGTTGTACAAAAGATCTGTCATGCAATGAAATCTAAACAGACAATGAATGAATTAAAGAACACAATGATCAACATGGCAGAGAAAACTACAACTTGTCTACAAAATTACTGGACTGGCCTAAACTATAATCAAACTGTTACTTTGCATTCAAACAGACTTACCACACAAATCTGTATCATGTATGACCAGGAAATAGTATAAATTATGCAGGCCTAAGTTAGCAGGAACAACTCCTCATGGTTGCAAACATATTCTCTCACCTGCTCACCAACTGCCAGATTTCAAAGTCCAGAACCGAATTACATATGTATTCATGTGCACCAAAAGTAGTCCAATGATAGGAAAGGTTAGTACTTAGGTACATTAGAATCCTACAATGAAATTTTGTCTCAGAATTAATTGTTCATTCTGAGAACATTCCCCTAATAACTATAACTTCAACTATGTGGTACAGTGTGGTACACTAATTTTGTATAGTTCCTTCTGTGATGTATGCCTACACTGGTACAGTTTGGATATTTTCCTATCCAGCTTGAAAATTAGGGGTCAAAATTTAACTGGGTTAACTAATAACAGCTGGCAAATCTTCAGTGCAGCCCATTCCATACAGCGTGTGCCGGTGGCGGCATACTCTGATTCCGGCACACGCTTGGCGCACAGTGCGCCACTAGCGGCCCACAGCTTGGCTCTGGCACACTTTTATCTTCTTCTGGCTCACTCTCCGCATACTGTTTGCCAGTACCACCAATTGAGAATGCCAAAATATTTTCTAGGCCAATTTTAGATTTACTGGAAGGTTTGAGGAGACAGAGGTCTGAAATGAAATGTTTCCTTTTATATTTTCTGAGGTAACGAACTCAACCTTTGACATTGTAATCGTGACCCATGGCATTTTCTACATTCACTAAACATGTTCTGATCCCTCACTAAAGGTAAAGAGCTCAAATACTTACATGTACAAGACTTCTGTCATTGGACAGCCAATCTAATTCCACTTAACTGCTGGGCTGCAGCCGAGATATCTCCATTGTCCTAGAGCGCTGCATCATTTATGTTAAGCGCTACATGTAAATGTTGGTTTCTCCACTTCTGAAACTCAATGAAATCGACCATGTAGGTCCACATACTCCAGCAGCAGCACCAGTTATGAGGATTGCTGTGGGGTACGGGCAAGAAATCTGTAGAGAAACAACTGCTGAAATCCAAAATAGTTGATGGCAGCCATCTTGGATTATGCAGGTACATGGTAAGCAGTCCTTGTCTTTTGTAAAAAGATGGTGAGCTAAAAAAAGTGTACCTAAATTAACCAAGGAGAGCTAATACGAGAGCTGAAAATCGCTCTCTCAAATTTTGTGAGGGGAGTGATTTTGTTTTAATTGTTTAACCTACCATTTTATATTTTTGATTAAATTATTTTATTTTTCAATTTATTTTCAAACGAAAAATTAATAAAAATAAATTATTCTATTTCAATTTAACTGTTACGCTGCGTTCCCATTTTTACGATGTATTACACTATTACACCCGGGTTTTATGAGCGAAAATATCATTCATAGATGTGTGCCAAGATTTGCCTCACGTAGCAGCTGGTCCATAATGGTTCGGTCAACGTTTATTTGATTTCATTTTATGCCGAAATATATAAAATTGTCAGCGTAAATAAAATTTATTGGAAGAGACTGCAGTATTTTGGTATAATTGCGGTCGGAAATGGCGAATTATGAAGAATTACAGCGGAAAATCTTGGTTTTTCAGCTGCCTTTCTCCCGGGTCTTTTCCAACTTTTCGTCCGCCATTTGTAGCGTGTGACGTCTCATTGGAAAGGGAATTCCTTATAGTTTCTGATTAGAGCCTTGAATTCGTCCGATGGCCAATCAAACAGACGATAACATCGAAAATAGGCAAGAGGTCTTTTCCCGTTTCTCCTGGTAACGCTACCAGACGACCGAGATATCGGTTCCGTGATTGGA
>JAVTVY010001153.1:0-36015 GCA_036873755.1 Hanleya hanleyi
CATGTCACCAGGTGGCTTTTAAAACTCATATTTTCATTCAGCAGTTTCATGAAATTATTTTTTCCCCAGAAAACATCAAAGCGTCAGATTTTGATACTTTCTCGAATTTTAATATTCCATAAAATGAACCATAATATTGAAAGATTAGCCAATTCATAAAAGTTAAAATTTTCCAAATTTCGTTAAATTCAAAGAGCTAGAGTTCGGCGAAATTCAGATTTCTGGGTTAACAACTGGATCCAGAAACGCCTGCATATACAAAATTATATTTTCGCCAAAAAGACACGAAATTCAAGTTTTTCATTGTTCTCAGTTTGTGAGCCTAAGCCTCAAACAGAACAAATCTTCCCAGTTCATGACCTGAATTTTACAATATTCGTAAACCGTTAACATGGACGGGTATACCTGTTCAAGGAAGTATGTCGTCGTAAAATTTATGACTAAACAAAAATAGCTATTTAATTACCTCAAAGCCGATTCTAGTTCATATTTACTTTTACTTATAACACAGAAACCGATACCTCAGTATTATACTGTAATATATCCTTCTGTAAAATGTTTGTACAGAGCAAATTAGTGCAGTTGATGCTCATCTTACCGAGCTAAAGGAATATCACAGTTCGTTAAATTATACCCTTAGCTTATTGACTTCATTCACCGTGTATTTGACCCTATTCCAGCTTCACAAAGCATTACGTCACATGAGTAAACGAGCCAATGAAATTATCTGTTTTTAAATATTTGACCTGGAAATCGGACATGCTACGGGGTGATTGTACACGAACGGCACGACTGTGGAATACTTCGCGAGACCAGACCGAAGCTGTGGAAATTAGCTACTTTATTTTTCACACCCCTGGTGCATAGTTACGAACGGCCTAAAGCATACGAAATGAGCTTTAACAAGAAATCTGGAATATAGATTTATATTCTAGAATTTTATTGCGTTTCTAGAAATAAGAAATATTTTCTTGCACTTTCATAAAACATACGTAGAAAAATATTATTTTTAACACAATTACTCCTAAATTGCTTGAGGTGATACCTTCACTATTGAATGTATATCACTAGTTCTGAATTCTTTTTAATATTTTAGGACATATTTTAGAACACAATGGGTTTGAGAAATTTGACATTAAGGGGTTTCGTTACCTTTCACATGCAAACAAGTTGATGATAAAGTCCCATATAAAAGTCTTATATAGTACAACTTGAAAAAAGCGCATCTCCAAAAACTCTGCTAATTTGGCCATGCTGTTTTTTTTAATGAATTGTTTTAGTGTGAAAGAGAGAATTAAAAAAGTAACGTGGATTTCAATCAAAAATGTGCACTCAGAAAACAAGGATTCAATTGAACAAAATGGACAAAAGGACAAGTGAATCAGAAAGTGGATGAAATTCTGAGCATGCATATCTAAACCTTGAACATTAAAACAGAAGCTGTCTTTTATGTATGGGGTCGACCAATGCATTGGATAAGTGTAGCATGGTGTAAGCTCCCAGAATATATGAGGGTATAGAGTCGGGCGAGTTTATTTTAGGAGATAGTGGGTGGGGCTCAGTGACCTGGGGTTGAGGGCATCCTCCCGTGGGTAGCGGGTGGGTTGAATAAGTGTATCATAATGTAAGCTCTCAGGATATATGAGGGTATGGGGTCAGGCAAGGCTTAGTTTAAGAGATAGACGGTGGTGCTCAGTGCCAGAATTCCATCTTCTCAAGACAAAACGGTTCCACCGTGAAACTTTATTCCAGACGGATGCTAAGCTTCACTCTAGATGGGTGTAGCCTAACGAAGGGATGATGTCTGAAATATTCCCAATACGTCAACTAATATCACGAGAGCAACGAAGATAGGCTAAATTTAGCAGAAGATGTATCTAATTTGAAAGAAAGAAGCCTCACAATGAATTATGATTGGTGAGATGTCAACAAAAAATCAATGAATAGGGAAAACCAGAAATTCAGGTACAATACAGCATGGCAAGCTTTCCTTAAGCTAAATGAATTTACGACATTTAAAGCGCCCGTAATATTTGTTTACGGAAATATTTCTTTTATATAAGACTACCAATCCACGCTGTGGGGTGATATTAAATACGGTGTATTCAAATTGAATAACGCGACTGCTATTTGACACATATGGTATTTCTTCAACCTTACTCAAATGGAATCCTGTAATTGGTCTCACAATTAAAATTCTATAAACGTTCTTTCTTTGAGCATGTCGCTATAGGATGTCTGGTCCCGCCGAGTGACTGACCAATCACAGTATCGCTTCAGCGGAATCTGTAGAGTCGAGTGTTCAGCCCGGGACTGTGATTGGAGATATTTTGTTGATAAAACCGGAGACTATTAGCGGAATGCGGAAACTTTAATAATGGCGGAGTGATCTCTAAGCTTTAAGCTTAATTTTAAAATTCCAATTCACACGGAAAAATAATTCCTCGATATTTTCGGCATTTGTCGATGTCCTGAATTTGTTCGTGTAATACATTCACCATTGTGAAGTGAAGTTTCAACTTCAAGGAATCGACACAAGTATACGTTAAATACTCTACTCCTTCAGGTCTATCGTATGCCTTATCTTTGCTGTGCAAAACTACGGGCCCCACTCTATTATGAGCCAGCGCAACTATGGGTATTGGCTCCCTTTTCTCACTCTGCGTTTACGAAAACCAGCCAAACTACACTCAGGGCAAGTATAAGCCATGTTGAAGGAATGAATTGTGGACGTCTTTCGGATTGATGGCGGATCAACTGACTGCGGACACTGAAGACTCGACTACAATGCTGACAGCCATGTGTATGCGCACGCAATCCCAATGCATCGCGGTACAAAATGAAGTCAGGAGTGGGATTCGAACCCACGCCCGCATGCGCAGACCAGCACTTAGGACTGGCGCATCAGCCCAATCGGCCATCCTGACACTGTTGGTCATAACGCTCAAACATAGACACATGTACAAAAGTATATGGACGAGATCATGGCCGCATCTGTCCATGCGATCATAAAGTAGCCATTCCGCGGAAAGGGGAATTTCCGCCCAAAGACCAGTACAATCGGAATTGGCTCAGGCTGGTTTAGAGCGGTTTGAACCAGATTGACCGGGATGTTCTAAACATAGATCATCAGCTAGCGTACTATAAAACGGAGTGATCTGGACGTTTCAGTAGGCACTCAATCAACCACGCATTCCACAATGTTCACCTGTACAGAAGTATTTTACTCGTCTGAACTGTTTACAACGCCATCCACGACTACTACCCAAAATACCTGTATGAGCTGCGGGGATACATTTAATCGCCTGGACAATTTACATCACCATGAACGGTTACCCAATGAAGCACCCAGCCATCAATTTGGGGATTGTGGACAACGCTTCAAAAAACACAGTCAGTTGAGATCTCACCAACGTGTAATCCATGAAACCCGGAGAAATTGACTCCATCCATGGGTCTACCAGCCATGGCCCTGTTGCCGAATATACATGTTCGATCTACAGGAAGTCATTTAATCGTAAGGATAATTTACGGAGACACCACATGTTACTCCATAAGGTACCCAGACATGACTGCCAGCATTGTGGACGAGTTTTCAGACTCCACAGTCAATTGATCCGCCATCAGTCCGAAAGACGTTCATAGTCGACGTTCAATCCTTCAACACTACGATATGCGGCGGTACCAGAAAACTTTGCATGGTTTGAAGACGATACAGATACTTGAACAGACACTCCCAATACTGAGGGTCTACCCACTGACCCCAAACACTGAGGCACCATGAAGATCAAGCGTCATCTGCAAGAGGATATGGAGTTACCACCCACAGAGCTTCCGAACAATGAAAGCAAACAACGAAACAGCCTTTCTAGAACAGGTTACCGTTAGAGTATCCAGGACTGACGCTTAGGGGTGGACTGAAGAGAACAATGCGGCCGAGAACGCGCCTAACGGATAAAAACGAACATGGTTCAAGATTTTCGCGACACAATGACAGTTTCTCAAAGGGCGGCCTCTGATTTGACAAGAGCAAACATGGCGGAGGATTGAACTGTCTGAATTGGTGGCTTCTGTTCGGACAAGTGCAAAGGTGGACGAAGATTGAACTTTCTCAAAGTGCGGTAGTCCTTGTTGATGTGGTTCTCTTATCGCATTAGGCAATCAGAATAGTGCTTACTAAGAGATTTGTGTCCAGGATCTGGACTTTTGTTTGAAGATGAGTTAACTCCTGCGAGTGTACCGTACCCAGTGTATACCCAGTTTAGAACAGGTTGTTCCCAATACCAATTCCTCAAAGCGATAAAGTACTTTGCCTCCAAATCACTATACAACTGATGTACCGGTATTTAGGTTGTGAACATTTTCCTGGGCGCGGTGAGGTACAATAAAGTATGGAAACATATTCCAGCTCAAACTTTAATCGTATCGCAAATTTCAGTCGCATACGTTTACAAAAGTAAAAGTGTTCAAGCCTAAACATCTGACACTGTTGTGTTTAGAAATCAGTGTGCTACTTAAACATGTTGACACCTGTGATGATTTCCATCAAAAGGTAAATTGCCTATACCATCTAATCGCTATACGCAAGATTACGTCGTACAGCTCAACAACTTCGGCTGTACAATGATACGCGGTTAATATAATATATAACAGTATAAAATGGCCAACAGGGAGTTGTGGAATAGTACTGATTATCAATGCTCAAATGCTTAATGTATATCGACTTGCGTTTCAGTACTGATGCCATGATATTAAGTTTCCGACTACGTTTGAAATCACGTCCCTCGTATTAATCAGGCAGGGACATGCGTTCTACGAGCACCGACTGTTTGAAATGTCCAGAGCACACGCTGTGGTGGGATTGCTGACGTGGGGTGGAGGGGACTCGGGGTTCCGCTCGAAATTCGTTTTCTGTGGCGTATGGATTTAAATTTCCTTTATTTTTTTAACGGAACGGAACAACCCAATAACCATATAACACATCGAGATGCCGATCCAATGCATGTGATTGTTAGTACCAAAACAGGTGTTGAAAAAGGATGCTGCACTTTTGTACACCGATTTCCAATCTAATTAAAATTATATCCTATCTGCTCCCCTGTTTGGATATGTCGCTTGTGGGATCTAACCGGCTTGCACTAACGCGAGTGTTGACCAATCCCGAGAACTCTTCATAGTGCTTCGAAGGGAACATAATGGTAGGGGCTTTTTCGTTGGCTCAGTCGAACCAGGCGCCACGCTGGTGGGGTATATTCTGATGTTGCCGCCCTCCCGCCAGATTGGCACCATAGTACGGGGTAGAAATATGGACGGGTTCTTGGCATAAACATTGGATTAATGCAGATACGATGACCCTATCCCCCCTCCATGTCTGCAGTAGTTAAAATGCGGCCGTGATGTCATAAGACTATTAAATATTAATGACCTGGGCATTCTGAACACCAAATTCAATTTAAATCAGTAAGATTCTACATAGCGACATATACGATTGGGAAGCATTGATGGGATATTAATTTATTAAGACTGCACCGATTTCTGATATCATGTATATCCGTTTAATTGTAATTTGCTATACGATTATCCCCCTAGATGCAATTTACATATATGCCAGATAGTCCAATCGGCAAAAATAAAAACAGTTCACCTCTTCGTAGATGAATTTTATCGAACTTTCACATAAACGCGCGTGTACAGGTAGTGAGGAGTAGTAATTTTCACACTTTATTTGCTTGAATGACGAAACTATGGTTTATACGAGTATGGTTCTTGTGTGTGGATACAACCACCAACATCCCTCATGTTCCATGAAATACAGTTTATTATAAAATAATGGTTTGAGACTTTGTCTAGGAACCACCAAGTACGGTCAGGTAGACAGATGACTCCGATTGCAACCTTTTATACCTCCAAAAGCGAGCCAGTACTCCGAGAGTATGCCGTTACTACAGTTACAAGCGCTGGAATTCAGATGTGGGAGTGTCAAAATCATTTATCTGTAGTTTATCTATATTGCGCAAGCTAGATTCACCAATTCTCTCGAGATCTCTCTAGTGAAAGAGCAATATATTTTTGCTCAAATATTTTCACATCTGTGATACAAGAATATTCAAGCTCCTATCGTTGCTATTTTGTGCCGTTATCAATTTAAGACCTATTTAGGCTTCAATACGGAATTATCACCGGTTTTTACGTTGGCAGTTTTGAGTACGGTAGCCTCATATACCGCTGTCCGTGGCAATCCAAATATCTAGAACATACAGAAAATGAAATTTGAAGGTCAGCCAAGACTCAGGAAGTGTTTTATTGACAACCAGCGGAATTATCTGGGTTAGACTCGTACCTTTCCTTCGACTATTTGGAATATATTATCTCCCCCTGAATTACGGTCACTCTTTGGGGTTGGAGGCATAAAATGTGTTTTTCGTACGTAATGGCTAATGGCTAGGGGATGGCTACTACTTATACCCGTGCGAATCTTCTCAAAGAAGCGAGTCTCGCGATATGTGAATGACGACACAGAACAGTTCTGATAATCACTGAGCGGATGATACGTTTGGAAAAGCAGAACATCAAGAACATGGATTTCTTTTTAATCGGAGAATGCCAGGGCGTTTTTCGCCCTTGGTAAATGGCTGACAGCAGGGTCGTTCGACATAGCAGAAGTACAAAGAACCCTCTTTGGAGGTTGGTAAGGCCATTAACCCAACCTGTAATCATCAAGGTCATCAACACGCGTAAGAGAGAACCTGGGAGCGTGCATATCCATGTTCATCCTGCTTTCGGCAACTATAAGGTGAATCCACGGAAATCAACACCACGTGATGTCGTTAGCCAATCAGATAAACTCTACCTACGTAACCCGCCATTTTAGAGTCATGTGCTGTCCTACTTGTTCAAAACTACAGATCTACAACACCTCTTGGATGACAGATGTCTGTGTCTTTTGTAAGCCCAGACAATATATGTTTCAGAAGTGGTATGAAAAGCCTGTAATTTATCAGATTTCTCGAGTCTGTTCTCCGCCAGATGAAAACCGAAACGTATTCGGTAAAGTATCGGATATTGCTCCGCTATAATAGAAACACATTATAGAGGAGCCATACAAGCCATCTCGTATGTATGGCGAAGTGTACACAAATGGCCATCAACCGGATGGCGTACAGTCCGTTCGCGCATGCGAAATAGACGCACGGGACAAGATCAAAGCCAAAGGGTGCTATTCTGAAATCAACCTGTAACCATATGGGTCATCTATACGCGATAAGACTGACCCTGGGATCGTGTGTATTTATTGTCAGCCCACTTTCGACAGGTATAACGGGGATTCCCCAGAAAACAACACCACGTGATGTCGTCAGCCAATCAGCTAAACTTTACCGACGTAACCCCAACGTAACCCGCCATTTTCGAGTCATGTGTTGTCCTACTTGTTCAAAAGTACAGATCTACAACACCTCTTGGATGATACGGAAGTTATTCATATCTGTATCTCTTGTTAGCCCAGACAATATATGTTTCAGAATTGGTACGAAAAATCTGTAATTTATCAGATGTCTCGTGCCTGTTCTCCGCCGGATGAAGACCGAACAGTATACGGTGAAGTATCGGATATCGCTCCGCGATAATGGCGACACACGATTCGCAAGCCATAATGGCAATGGCGATACACGATTCGCAAGCCATCTTATGGATGGTGAAGTGTACGCAAATGATTCTGAAATGTCAGGAATCTTACCTCACACCCGCTCCCCATGGCAAGATTCAACAGTTCAAACCCTACTGACAGATGCTCAAATTGATTAAACCTACCTCTACATTCGACGAGACCTACCGGCTTTCCGAGACGGAGGATATCTTACTTCATCTCGGGCAACATTCTTTTACAATCGCCGACTTGCAGGTACATTCAGAAATTCCTGATTTTGTTGACGTATACGGAACCTGTATGCAGTAGACATTATCAATGAACTGCCACATGGACTCGCCCGATACGGAGCGTGGTCTCTGTTTCCGGGTATACGACATTGTATGTGGAAGAAATATAATAGGATGGTCTTTTGTTAAATCTTTCTTATGAAGCATACAAAGCGCTTCACTTTACGGCAGAGGAAGTTATAACCAATTAACCTGTGCAGGGTTGACTGACTATTGCTTCCTCGAATTCATCGATTTATTATCATCATTGATGTTTATATAAAGGTCTTCTATGAACCCTAGAGATCTTTAGATGCATCCTGACTCTCTGACCTCGATAAAGGCTGGTTATGAATAGTCAGCCGTCGTCCACGAGATATATAACTTGTTATTTCGAGATACAAAGTCGTTGTTACGAGACTCTAAACTCGTTAAATTACGAGATACTATAGCTCGATTTTACAAGATAAAAAAGGATGACATACACATTCATTAGCACGAGACTCTTTACTTGTATTAACTCGTCATTATGACATACTACTATCTCGTTATTTCTAACTCGAGACACAAATCCTCGTCATGGGGAATTGCCTCGGTATTTAGAGATACAGTGATTATTACGAGATACTAACTCGTTATTATGAGATACTAAACCGTTATTAAGAAATACTAACTCGATATTACGAGATACACAGTCGTGTTTATGAGATAGAATTCGATATTACAAGATACGAATACGAAATTGTTATTATGAGAAATAAAGTCGTTGTTACGATATAATATCTCGTAATTCGTTATTACGAGATACTAATTGGTTCTTCTGAGATACCAACTTGTTCTCAGTGATAAAAGTTGTTATTTGTCGACACTAACTCGTTAATATGAAATTAAAACTTTTCATTATGAGATACGTCCGTTATTATGATAAACTAACTCGTTATCCCGAGACACGAAGTCATTATAACGACATACTTACTCGTTATAACGACATACTTACTTGTTGTAACGACATACTTACTCGTTATTACGACATACTTCCTCGTTATTACGAGATATTAACCCGTTATTACGAGATATTAACCCGCTATTACGAGATATTAACCCGTTATTACGACATATTAGCTCGTCCTTACGAGATACCAACTAATATTACCAGATACATAGACGTTCTTAACAGATGGTGCTATTATAACTCGTTGTTGCGTGATACCAAGTCGTTATAAGATACAGTTAAGATAAAAATCGATCATAGAGGTTCATGCCCCCCGCCAGCAGCACCAGTTATGGTCGATTTTGTTTGGTCGATGATATCTCATATCATTGATAACGAGTATGATTTTGAAAATGGAGATCTGTCTGATGAGCCAGACATCCCACAAGTCGATCAGTTCAATAGTTCTCGAGCTTTTGCCCGGACATTCTCGAGTTATTAGTCAGACAGGAAATGTGTAAAGAACCAACTGCTGACAATGCAAGATGGCTGATGGCGGCCATCTTGAATTATACAGGTAACTGAAAAGCATTCCTAACCGTTCTCTCATCGATGTCAAGCCACTCTCCAAGTTTGAAGTCGATCAGTTCAATCAGTCTCAAGTTATTGCCGGGACAAAATCCAAGCGCTTAAAATCCAAGATGGCTGATCTTGGATTACGCAGGTAACTCCCATCTGTCCTCTCACTGCATGATGTCAATTGACTCTCCATATTTAAAGTTGATAGTCTCCAGTTGTTGGTCGGGCAAGAAATGTGTAACGATACAACTGCTGAAATCGAAGATGGCTGATGGCGGCCATCTCGGATTACGCAGGTAACTGAAAAGCAATTCCAGCCGTCCTCTCACCGATGTCGAGACTCTCTCCAAGTGTGAATTTGATCGGTTCAATAGTTCAAGAGTTATTGATCGGACAAGAAATGTGTAAAGAGATACAACTGCTGAAATCCAAGATGGCTGATGGTGGCCAACTTGGATTACGCAGGTAACTGAAAAGCAATTCCAACCGTCCTCTCATCGATGTCAAGACACTCTGCAAGGTTGAAGTCAATCGGTCCAATGGTTCTCAAGTTATTGATCGGACAAGAAATGTGTAATGGAATCACGGAATTACGGACACCCGGTGTTTCTAAGTCCCACCACCCACTTATGTGGCGGGGGACAACAACTTGTTTTGACAAGATGGTATATGCTATATTATCCATATCATGTCATTAATGCGCTTTCGAAATATATTTGGATCGCTCTGCGATGGTCTTCTGGTTAGAACGTTCGCCTCGCAAGCGGGAGGTCCTGGGGTCGATCCCGCACCGAGTGGTACCTAATAAGACTAAATAAATGGAACTTCTTGTCGCTTCATCGCTTGGCGCTCAGCATTAATAGGATAGATAAATGAGTGGTTGACTCGTTGTCAGGATAATGGGTAGATACTTCATGTAAGCAACTGCTGTTGGCCTTTGTGAAAAGCCCTGGGTCTAGAGGCATTGCTGGCCCCTTGGCTATCGTCTGCATTATCTCGTGATCCTTACATGAAACAAGAACCGGATAAGGTGACTGTGTGGAGTATCGTGTCTGACTACGGTACTGTGCTTCGGCGATGCAACAATAGAATAAGGCGGCACTGGGACCGCTCTGTCGCGTGTAGATCGTCATTTGACTGAAAACTGAAAAGCGACGTTAAGTCCTACTCGCTTATAATCTTGAGTCTCGCTTTCGCGAATTAGCAAGGTGCAAGACCTGATCTACACGTTATTCCTTGACATTGCATTCATTCGTAGCCAGGATAATTGAAGCGTTTATGTTAAACATGCTATAACGAAGTGTGTACTTTACTATTTTCTAAAATTAAACACGCGCTGACCGATTAAAACTATATTCAATAGGACATTTTATCAACCTGAATTTCATCAGGCTGAAGAAAGGGTCATGCTGTCGATATTGTTTGTTTAACAATGTGAAGTCTACCTGCACAGGTATGTTTGACTTGTTTGTATAATTTCTGTAATCTGCGAACTGTACACCTGGTCATTTCTGTGTCCACTCATACGCATATGTTGCCCTTGGAAGAGCTTCAAGTGTTTATTCCAAACTTCAGTATCGCTATTATTATACTCATGGCAAATGCTTTCATTAAAGGGAAACTTGAACGATTGTCATAGGCTATTGACTAACCAAAACTTCTACACATGAAATTAGCGTACACTGTGAGTAAAACAGTATAACTAAAGACTGACTTTGGGCTACTTATATGGCAAGCCGTTTTGGTATTTATTCATTTATTTCTGATATTAAGAATAAATGTGCGCCGTTTTGGTATTTGATCGTATAATTGTTGACAATTTGAAGTCAGTTAGAATCTGCACCGAAGTTCAGCCTTGTTAGTTCCAATTTTGTTAGCGTAACCGGAAGAGTTAAAAATTAGGGAAAATCGCTGAGAATTATTCCCCTATATAACCTCGGAAATGCCATAAAGTGAGTTAAATAAACTATAAAATTTCTGGAAATCTCGATTTGCGAGAGGGGCACCCCCGTTTGACCCCCCCCCCCCGCCACCTCCCCTTCCCATCAGCACTCAATATTTAAATCTTTCCTCGCGCCTGCTCTTGGGTTCCAGGAGAGGGGAAATCTGGGTGTGGCGAGATGGTGGTGGGGTGGGGGGTCGGATTGAGCGGGGGTAGTCTTTACACCCTGAGAGAGACAAAGGTGGATATGGACTATGCCTGTTTCGGTGAATAGCTAACTGTTTTGATGCATTCTCATGGCATCAGACTGTATGCGTCCGACTGAAATATGTACATAGTTTAGGCGGTTACAAACTCTGACAATGGGAGGATGGCTGTGATGGTGTCACACCTGTTTTAGTATTTATCCATTGCTCGGTGTGATCCAGAATACTTATTGTTAGTAAATAACAAAATAACTTTTCACCGATTAGCCCCGAGATTATCAGCATCAACCTAAATATGCTCACTTGTGAAACAGAAAAAAATATATATATTTTTTTTCTATTTTCGAGTGATGTGGAGCGCTCATCATAAACCACGCGTGTGGGCCATAAACATAATCGTATAATCACATGCATTATATACCGGTAGTATGACGCGTAATAAACAACGGAGTGACATCGACTGGTCGATCGGCAAGGGCCCAAAAAAAAGATCGGCAAGGGCCCATCGGTCAGTGACTAATTTCGATAATAAACCTACCTTCATCTACAGTCGCCATGGTAACGTGTGGATATCAGCTCCCGTGCAACGAGAACAACTTTTTTTCGGTAGCCATCATAAAATCAACTGATCTCCGCCGCTACAATTGTTACACTCCATGAAATACGGACTATAAAAGAGATCATGATATCTTCGTTTACAAATAGTTCTGCGAACAGTTTGGATTAACTGGTGCATGTTTCGCAACATATCACTGCGTCGATCTATATACTGCCCGTTACTTTTCGGAGAGTTTCGTAATATTTAGCACGGAACACTGCGATTAATTGCACGGTTCGATCCACCTAGCGCTTATTTGGTCGAACAGTTGTTCAAATCTCACAAAAATGATAAGGTTTCACAAAACATAGTTCTAAAGAGCGTGTAATTTGAGCGTGTTGAGTGGTTGGGTTTGGCAGAGGCGTGAACCGGGCGTTATATTTTCCAAGAACGAGGAGTTCAGCCTATATCTTCGTGAAATGCAAGTAGGTCAGCGCTAAAACTGAACAACAAAGTTCATCTTACGAGGGTTCAAGGTATAAATATTATCTGCAAAATATGCGAAAGCAGGTTCCGTATATATATTAATGTTCATTTATTTTGAAATCGGCACACATCTGCATGAATTGAGTAAGTGTAATATGTCAACGACGTCTATTTACGGCGAAAGGCTATTTTGGTATACATATACTTTTAATGCAAATTAAGGGGCAGAACCAGAAACATGACAGGTAATAACATTACAACGACAACATTTTCACAGGAGAATGTTTGAATAGCTTCAAACAAACGAATCACATCAAGCTGAAACTTCTCACATGTATTAGTAGGGCGTTTCTGGTGTTTTATTATGGAAAAGTAAATATTTATTCGGATAAAAGACATTTGAAATCATTTTAAAATTTTATGGAATTTTGGTACACATTAACACACTTTTGACATAATTTACCTTTAGTTTGGTTTTATAAATTATGATATAATGAGCTGTCATATGATTAGCTGTGTAACCCTATCTGGCCTGGGTTTTTTGGGACCTGTCCCTAATTATTTTTCTCACCCCTTGAGCTAGGGGGCTGAAACTTACCACACCATACCCTTGGGTCAAGCTCTACCAGTAAATGTGAAAAAAACAGATTCAAGATGGCCGCTTTGATGACGTCACAGTGACGTCATCTTCAAAAACGGCATTTTTGGTCGATTTTTTGGTCAGATTTTTCGATTTTTTTATTTATGCAATTTCTCCGCAAAAACTGCATGATAAATTAGTAAATACTAATGTGATGTGAAATAAAATAGTTTCTGCCCACTTTTCATCAAGAAAAAGCAGAAATTTGCAGAAAAAATGACGAAAACATCACTTTTCTGGTACCCCACGTGGCCGCCATCTTGAATTTACCCATGATTCTCTCCTCGGGGGGTTATGCAAATAGGCTCAAAATGACCCCAAAACTATAAAGTCACGGAGTGTCAGCTCTCATTTTTTTGTCGTCCGGAGATAACGTAGAAAATTTGGTAGGGGGGTGGGGGGGGGGCATTTCATATCCACTATCACTAATTTCTTATCGGGACTGATTTCTCTGAGAATAATAGCAAACAGAATAGATTGAACACGATAAAATGAATCTGTTGTAGGCAGAAAATTTAATCTAACAGATTGAAATTTCAACCGAATAGATTGGTCACTAATTCCAATCTGATAGATTGAATTTTCAATCTAATTATTTTAGAGAGCATATATTTCTCTCTCTATCCGTGTGATTAAACTCTAACCAAATAAACTTTTAGTACACCTATACATGTACATATAATAACGAAGAATATATTAGGCATGTGTGGGTTCTTACATCTTTATGACATATCGAATTTACATGTCATGTGCCAGTGAATATGCGATATCAGTGACAGTTCTCTCAAGCTGTCGTGGACAGAATAATCTTTAAATCAATGAAACTTTTTCTCAGAGCAGCGCATGCGCGAAATTCTATCCGAGTTCAGTTTTGCTCTTAGGCATTTCCGAACGAATAATGATGCCTTTACACTGTAAACTGAGGTGTTCAATTATTGAACTCTTAAATTGTAACATTTATTGAACTCGTAATTGTGTTTAAATTGTTAACGTCCATGTTCAATTTTGAACTTTAGCATTCAAACCATTAATGCAGGTATTCAAATGTAGAGCGCAGTATGAACACGTGTGTTCATTATTTTAACACACGCATTCAAAGTTCAACGATAGCATTCCGAACTCTTACATAAGTGTTCACAAATTTAACACGCGTATTCAGAACACGTCGGAGTCCGATTTATTTACAGTGTAGAGATATAACACACGTCGGTTACTTCAACATTGAATTTTCTAATTAGTAGACAAAACATTTCAATACCACAGACAATTAACACGAAAACTATCTCGAGATAACCAGTTACATGAAAGTCGGAATTTCGAAATATCATCTCCACTACATGTATATACCTGACTGGTGATTTTTGTCTATCCAGGCCTAGGGAGAGAACATCTCGCCCTTCTCTCCTGAATATTTGTATTACTCATTTAGCTGGGGGCTGGAACTTTTTGCAATAAGATCTTGCGATAAAGCTCTACCAGAAAATGAAAAATCAATTCAAGATGGCGGCTCTGATGACGTCACAGTGACGTCATATTCTAAAAATGCCTATTTGAGACGATATTTCAGTCAAATTTCTGCATTTCTTGCATTTGCTATTTTCTCCCCAAAAATACTTATTTTTAGTAGAAAATAATTATCTGATGTGAAATAAAATAATTTAAACACTTTATACCTTGATAAGCAAAAATTTGAAGAAGAACAAAAACGCAACTTTTCAGTCACACCCTCATGGCCATCATTTTGAATTTATCTATATTTCGACTTCTTATCTCGATCTATCTAACTCGACATTTCGACAAACTCTATTGAAACTCTGTTTTATTTAAACTTTATTTTGAAAGTTTTAGGATTCAAAATGAAAGCTACTCTTTCCGCTTTGCATTCGCGGATTAGCCTTTACGAGTTGGAATAATAGAAGGTACAAGGTAAAGTCAGTATAACAAGAGTGATATTATATCCCAGCAAAAAACCCCGACAACAACTAAAACTTTAAAAAAGAAAGAAAAAAAAAGCTCTACGGTAGTGTGTTCATGAGCAAAGGTCGATCAGTCAATCGATGCCCGGACCACATTGGGGTCTATTACAATCATCAATTTATCCAATCAGTCGTGGGTATACCAATTGTGACTGCCCAATTTCGATTAGGCTCATCTACCCCCAGTGTCCATGCATGCACAGTCATGTTCAGTTGTAAGATTTTACAATTCGTTACACAGGTGACCTGTACAAAATCGTTTATGTCAAATTTCGATATAATCCCTAAGCTCGATCAAATTTTCTTTGGGGAGCCACAGTGATAATGACATTTGACAAAACAAAATGCCCCTGGTCTGCATCGGGCACCGACGAGCACACTATAGTCTGTCCATTTTAATTAGTCGTCTACTTTGGAGCTTGTAAAAAATCAATAGTAAACTCTGCATAAATTTTCTTTTTTACAGCTTGTAGAACAAACAGAGCTGTACAAAATGACTACCATTTCCCCTTGATATTGATAATATATCACGCTTGAAATAACTTTGTAATTCTCTCCGTATAAAACTCCAGTACAATTGTTTCATGTACCGGGATTCAATTACAAAGGGAGACTCGTAATGTATTCGTGTTGTCTAGCACAAAGGTCAACAATGCCGTTTAGGGTCATAGGGGTGTGTGCGGTTTATCATTCGGCAATTTCACTGGGCATTGGCTATAAACGACACTCCCATGGACCGCCTGTTATTACTTTATACGGTATCAATGACCTTTATGCCAATTAGCATGAATACATTATGACGTCTCTCTATGTAATTGAGGTAATTGAAGAGAATTAAAAAGTTGTTTCGAGCGTGATATATTATCGATATTACGGAGTAATGGTGGTCATTTTGTAGAGTTCAGTTTGTTCTACAAGCTGCAGAAAAGAAAATTTATGCAGATTTAACTATTGATTTTTGACAAGCTCCAAAGTAGACGACTAATTAAAATGGACAGACTTTAGGACCATTTTTCGATTACACTCGCATTATATATGCAAATCTGGTCTCCTAAACAGAGTTTCTAGTTTAAACAGAGCTTGATTGTACACTCTCACAAGGCTTGGTTATTTATGCAACCAGTTTTGGTTCTTTTTGGAACCAGATTTATGGTGTAGTGTATTAGCGAAGTATTGAAAATGTATCCTGGTCGGTGGTGGACCGTGAGAACATATATTCTGAGAATGTATATGATAAAGCATATTTTCTTTATTTTATACCTGCTGTAACAGGCGGGGCTGGGTATGCCTTTTAAATAACTTGAATTCCATATGGAGATTAATTACATCTTTAAATGTCAAAATAATGTATTCTGGTTGACTAAACTAATCTAATTCTGTTTACGTCTCCGTTATTCTGAACAAATGTGCTCAACTGTAAATAATAAAATCTGTTGTATTGCCTACAGCCATGAATAAAAATAGCACTTGAAATTCTATGGAAGGCAGATGAGGCCATCTTCGCAATTACACGCGACATTTCAATATGGCATCAACGACCTTTATCAGCTCGAACACGAATACAGTATGACGTGGCCCTATGTAATGGAGCCCCGATACATGAAACATCAGTACCGTACTGGATGTTTATATGGAGAAGAGTACAAAGTTATTTCAATATTCGAGCGTGATATATAACCAATGGTGTTCATTCTGTAGGGTTCAGTTTGTTATACACGCTGCAATTTTTTTTTGAAAATTTAAGCAGAGTTAACTGTTGATTTTGACAAGCCCGAAAGTAGACGACTAATTAAAACGGACAGACTTTAGTGAAGGAGCGATATGGGAGAGTGACATCTGCTATGGGGGGAGGGGGTATATGGCTTAATGTTACACTCAAGGGTTATTTCACTCATATGGCGACAGCCAGTTTTCTTGGTTAAAGAAGGCAGTGTACTCGAAGAGAACCACTACCCGTCGGCAACTAGCTGGCAAACTTTCACACATGCACCTCTGTTATTGGATGAATGGAGAGTGATGCGGATGATTGATAGCCGCTAAGGAGAGGAAACGATACTACTGTTAACTGCCACACTGGATGAGAAATATCTGCTAATGAGATGAAGATGAAAGGGTAATACGGAGGACTGATATCTGCTAACGACTATTAGCAAAGGGGTAATACGGTAATACGGGAGAGTGATATCTGCTAACGACTATAAGCAAAAGGGTAATACGGGAGAGTAACATCTGCTAACGACCATAGCAAAAGGGTAATACTGGAGAGTGATATCTGCTAACGACCATAGCAAAAGGGTAATACGGGAGAGTGATATCTGTTAACGACTATTAGCAAAAGGGTAATACGGGAGAGTGATATCTGTTAACGACTATTAGCAAAAGGGTAATACTGGAGAGTGATATCTGTTAACGACTATTAGCAAAAGGGTAATACGGGAGAGTGACATCTGCTAACGACCATAGCAAAATGGTAATACTGGAGAGTGATATCTGTTAACAAATATTAGCAAAAGGGTAATACGGGAGAGTGATATCTGCTAACGACTATTAGCAAAAGGATAATACGTGAGAGTGACATCTGCTAACGACCATAGCAAAAGGGTAATACTGGAGAGTGATATCTGTTAACGACTATTAGCAAAAGGGTAATACGGGAGAGTGATATCTGCTAACGATTATTAGCAAAAGGGTAATACTGGAGAGTGATATCTGCTAACGACCATAGCAAAAGGGTAATACGGGAGAGTGATATCTGCTAACGACTATTTGCAAAAGGGTAATACGGGAAAGTGACATCGGCTAACGACCCTAGCAAAAGGGTAATACTGGAGAGTGATATCTGTTAACGACCATAGCAAAAGGGTAATACTTGAGAGTGATATCTGTTAGCGACTATAGCGAAAGGGTAATACGGGGAGTGATATCCGCTAACGACTAGAGCAAAAGGGTAATACTGGAGAGTGATATCTGTTAACGACCATAGCAAAAGGGTAATACTTGAGAGTGATATCTGTTAGCGACTATAGCGAAAGGGTAATACGGGGAGTGATATCCGCTAACGACTAGAGCAAAAGGGTAATACGGGGAGTGATATCCTTTAACGACTAGAGCAAAAGGGTAATACGAGAGAGTGATATCTGCTAACGACTAAAGCAAAATAGTAATACGGGAGGATGATATCTGCTAACAACTATAGCAAACGGCTAATACGGGGGAGTGATATCCTCTAACGACTAGAGCAAAAGGGTAATACGGGGGAGTGATATCCTCTAACGACTAGAGCAAAAGGGTAAAGGCCTGTTTATACTGAGCGCGAACGCGACCTCGACAACGAACGCGGCGATCGCATTTGATTGATGTACTGCTATTTGAGTGAAGTCGTTTATACTAACGGCGAACGCGAACGCGGGCGAATTTTAGTTCGCGCGGAAATCCGTGGACATTGCCTCCAGAGCGAATTTTTAGGAACAGTTCGCGCGAACGATTGGCATTACCCAATCAGAGTGCGACGTCGCTGTCTGATGATGTGTAGCCGGACATGGTCAAATCGTAAATGCGCCAGTTTCATCTGCATATCGCCGCTTTCAGTACGAACGATGATTCGCGCGAAAAGTAGCAGTGGTCGCGGTCGAGGTCGCGGTCGCGTTCGCGCTCAGTATAAACAGGCCTTTATAGGGTGACACCTGCTAACGACTATAACAAAATGGTACGAGAGGGTGATTTGCTAACGACTATTAGCAAAATGTTAATATAGGAGAATGATATCTGCTAACGAGAGAGAGTGAAAGGTGATATCAGTTAATTGGGGGATCAGCTCCAGTTTTATTTCAATGGAATCACCATATGCTGTTATTCATCCGTGCACATTATTTACAATATATTCATAAAACAGCAAAAATATAGAACAATAAAACAATATCACAGTGAAACATTTTGGGGAGATAAATGAATGCATGTTGATCACAAAAAGGTGTGACGAATATGGGAGTGAAAATGTGTAACAGGGGAGTGATATCTGCTTACTGGAGGCAACAAAAGAGACGATTCCAGATGGGGAGGGGGTTAACGGGAAGGAAATGCATCGCATTAACCTTCCACTTCATAGGGTTACGTGCTGAATGAAACCCTTCTCATTGATGACTCAAACTAAACCAGAACATAAAACTCGGTCAAACCTAACAACTTCAACATGGGCAGTGAACCATAAGATTTATCCCTGTAGACATCATAATTATACGTTTATTAGAGTGTATCTTGTTGTTGTTATTGTCCAAATTTAAAGTGTATTAGGTTATCTATATCACAAATCAACAGTTTTCATAGTGTGAATTATTCCATTCTATACCACATATATTATTCTATACAAATCGAAGGATAAACAAAAGCAGTAAGCTCACAATTTTCCCCGCCGGATTTTCTAAGAATTCCGATGAGACAAATCAAGAAACTTCTACTACTTACTTGACATGAAGTCAATTTATTCCAAGCAAAATTGCTCAATATTAAAAAAAAAAAAAAAAAAATGAAAAACGCGATTTACACGGCTGCCATTTTGGATTACGACAATATATGATTAGCATCCTCTCCCAGGGTGCTTTGCGCTACCCTCCATTTACCCCTGTCGGGGTCTCGCCATTTTTTGCAGGATTCTTGCAGAAACCAAGAACTGTTTTATCTAACTGTTTTACTGATCGCAAAACGTATATTTATCTTGAAATATACTTAACATATATTCAATGTATTCAAAACGGCAGTGCCACACAGTTTGAAGGAAGCTAATTGACAAATAACCCTAGAACTATACGTTGCGAAAATATATATCGGTGAATCGCGACTGATATTAATTCGCCCACGAGTTAGACGGTCCTCATATTCGTTTACTGTGGCAACAGATGACCTTGGGTCAACTCCGGTGCAGTCCGTGAGACCCTGACAGCGTTAAATGGAGAGGCGCGAATTAGAACGAACTGAATGCCTGATAGGGCTAGCATGATTAGCTGTATACTTGTTAAAGGTGAAATGCAAGAGAAAAAAAAAAAAAAGAAGCCCGAGCTAATAGTTGTGAAATAATGAACGTTTCACATACACTAAATAGTTCTCCCATTGGTCGATTTTAAGTTCTTTTAACCCTATCTGGCCTGTTATTTGCTATTTGGACCTGTCCAGGCCTTGGGTCAAGCTCTGCCAGATAATGCAAAAAAAAAATAAAAAAATCCAAGATGACCCTATTTTAAAAAAGGCATTTGTTTGTCGATTGTTAAGTCAAATTTTTCGAAATTTTTATTTATGTGTTTTCTTGGCCCAAACTGGGCGACAAATCTTATGTGAAATAAAATAGATTTTGTCCACTTTTCCACACAGAAAAGCCAGAATTTTTAAGACAAATGACGAAAACATCACTTTTCTGGTCCCAAACATGGCCGCCATTTTTAATTTAGCCATGATCCGCTGCTCGGGGGGGAATTTGCAAATAGGCGCAAACTGGCCCCTATATGATAATCTACAAAGTCTCGGAGTCTCAGCTCTCATTTTTTGTCGTTCTGCAGATAGAACGGAGAGTATTTTGGGGGGTGGGGGGGGGCGGCATAATGGTTTGGTATAGGGTTAAGTGTATTCCATTAAGACTTCACTTTCACTCTATTACCAGTTTAGTCTCCGTGTGAATTTTTTTTTGTTTTTTTTTTTTTTGCGCCCGGTGGCTACACGGATTGGCATAGCCCGACTGGTAGACCCAAAATTTTTATAAAAATCAAACTATTAAATATCATGGAATCGTGCTATATCATGAGGTAGATCTCGGTAGATACTTCATGTAAGCCACAACTGTCAAAGCCTTTATAGCATTGGAATGTCTTGGGTGTAGACATTGTTGTCCCCAGACGTATTGTTTGCATTGTCTTATCGTTCTTACTTGAAGTATGAACCCATATCGTAGAGATTGCACTCTTAAAATGGAAGTGTTATATTTAACAATGTCCGAGGAGTGACAACATTATATAAATTGTTATATCTGTAACACTCTCAGAAAGTGTTGAATAAGTCTCGTATTTAACAGTTCTGTATCAGGAGCAATACAACACTTTACAATGCTGAATTTAACACTTGTATAATGTTGTGCACTCCTCGAACATTTTTGATGTTAAATACAACACTTTCATTTTAAGAAAGGGCAAATCCCCGTTCTAAGGACGGGTTACAATACAGTTATTGATAATGTGTGAAATGAAGAATGCAGTAACAGATTACAGTGGAAGAGATTCAGAGGATCGTTCTATTAAAATCATAATAATTTGTCCGTATTAAATATCAGATTCCTATATCCGGTTTAACACCGGCCTAATTTCCGACGGGTAACTCTCCTTCGACTGCTGGAGTGATTGGAGTATACAGGGGGTTAATCGATCTGTCTGCTCTCCTGGGCAGAGTATAATACCACGCCACTGGGGGGGGAGTGGAGGGGATTCCATCAAAATGACGCTTGATTCTATAGGATTGGGAGAGGTAGATAGCGGGATCGAGGGTCGATATATGCACAGGGGCTCGTTACCTTAATTGATTGGTTAATTAGGTTAATGGGAGGGGGAGATGGGGGGTAGGGTACAGAGAGTAAAGCAAATTACTTGTTTTAACTCCCTCGACACCCCCCCCCCCCAATTAACCTTGTTTCCTTTACTCTTTCGACCCCTCCTCATCAGCCTAATCAACCAATCAACAACCGTAACCAGCCCCTGTATAACCGTAACCAGCCCCTGTATAACCGTAACCAGCCCCTGTATAACCGTAACCAGCCCCTGTATAAATATGGCGCCTCTGAACCCTCTCCCATGCAAAATGATGGAGGACAACAAGTGGCCAAGCAAATAGGAGATGTTTACATACGAAAAGCTCCTTTGTCTGTGACGGTAATGAAGCGGACTACCTTATCGATCCAAACTTACCAGATGTATTCTTCTTAATATCCATTATTCCCACAGATTAGTTTCTCATTAACTAGGATGAAAGAAACTCCGAAAATGGAAGTCATTGTGATATAATATTCTATATTTCGACTCTGATAATTCGATCCTCAAGAAGAGCATAAGAACGATCGCAATTTTTGACGATAACATAATCAGAGCCGACTATTATATCACAGTGACTTGATATATCACAACGACATCATTTTCAAAAATGGCATATTTTGGACACGTTTTTGGTCAGACTTTTCTTCTCAAAAACTGCACGATAAATTAGTAAATAAGAATCTCATGTGCAATAAAATAGCTTTTGCCCACTTTTCCCATCCAAAAAGCAGCAAAATGACGAAAACATCCCTTTTTTGGTACTCCACATGGTCGCCAATTTGAATTTACCTGTTGTCCTCTGCTCGGAGAGTTATGCAAATATAGACTTAAAATTACCCCAATATGATAAACTACAAAGTCATGTGATCTATCAAGTGTTTGTCGATGTAGAGGCAGGGAATCCCCCCCCCCCCCACAGGCCTGGTAGGGTCAAAATATCGTTCTGAAGCGTTTCTTTGCTAGAGTTGATCCCTTGTGAAAGGACAGATGGTAAGCCTATTATGTAAAACCCACAAAATCGGTCAAGCCATATAAGCTCTGAAATTACCCTGTGACTATTAATAATAAAGATCAGAAAACAATTCGACAAATTACCCCATCACAATAATATGCGTGAATGCTTCTGGAAGACCAGCAAGCTTAATTGAAAGAGCTTCGATTACTTTTACATTTTTTTCTGTTCGCTAAAATCATAAATATTGCTCGTCGATATGTATGCCTGATTACGCCGGAAGCCCGCAAATCAGTGATTCCTGAATGGTAACGGTAAATTGCAGTAATTAATCGGATTAATTAGAAGCCTTTAGATGGAAAATTATTGCAGCTCTATAGGCAGTTACCATGGAAACCGAACATACAATATCGAGTTTCGATTTATGAGAATTATATTTCCCACAGCTGCATGGTCTATTTATATGTCGGCGGGAACTTCGCTATGTTTTGCCTATATGTAATATATATATGTATGATGCAAAATACAGAGAAATCTGACTAAACATGCCTCTTCGTAAACATGTCGTGATTTGTCAATGTGAGCTATATTGATGGGATCGGATTTATCGTCATCGCACTGAGACTAGAGTCGTTACAGCGTCCTCCTGGCAAGCGGGAGGACCTGTGCTCGATCCCGGATCACGTAATACCTAACGTTCCAACACGGAAATTGTTGTTTTCTCGCTTGGCGCTCAGCATTAGTGAGATAGATCATCGACAGGTTGGCATGCATTTGCGTACACTTCGCCATCCATAAGATGGCTTGCGCATCGTGTGTCGCGGCTATTGCGGAGCGATATCCGATACTTTACCATATACTGTTCCATCTTCATCCGGCGGAGAACAGACTCGAGAAATCTGATAAATTACAGGCTTTTCATACTACTTCTGAAACATATATTGTCTGAGCTTACAAAGGATGCACATATTAATAACTTCCGTATCATCCAAGAGGTGTTGTAGATTTGTAATTTAGGACAAGCAGGACAGCACATGACTCGAAAATGGCGTGTTACGTGGAGGTTACGTCGGCAGAGTTTAGCTGATTGGCTGACGACCGTGGTATTGATTTCGAGGAATTGCCTCATGTAGTTGCCGAAAGTAGGCTGAAAATGGATACACACGATACCAGGGTCAGTCTTACTGCGTATAGATGACACAGATGGTTACAGGTTGGTTGGCACGGTGTCGGGAAAATGTGACTGAGTGAATTTCGCTGTGCTTCGACAAGGCGGCATTAGGACCGCTCGGTGGCATTTAGGCACACCGCCGTGATATCACTGAATCATTGAAAGCGACGTTGAATCATATTCACTCACTCACTCTTGTTTACGTATAGAGAACTCAAACACTGGAAAGGATATGTGATGACAATACGGGAATAACTCCCTTGTCTGAGATGGTAATCAAGCTAAATTACTTTTTCAATCCAAAACCTGCCAAATCAAATTTTTCTAGAAGTTTACATACTGAAATATCAGGTTCGAAAAAACTGAGATGCTCCGTTGTATAAAAATGGAGATATGATTGATCAAAATGTGCTCCTCGGTCTGACTTTGTATTTTTGTGACATTTACCACCCTACTGAATCAACAAGTATGATTATAGGTGAAAACCGCCGGTCACGTGTCAAATTACAGTCAATGGTAGGTTTTCCAGTGCTTTCGTTATCAAGCGTGGGCGTGTGTCTGACCAGACGACAGTGACCACAGCCGAAAATGAACGATTTTCAGCATATCGATGACAGGTATGGTTACTGGTGTCCAGTCATATTTTGAAGGAGAAATATCGTACTATATTGTCACCAAACGTAGGGTTATTACTATTTCAAGTTAACAAAATTTTTAAACATTTTTGCGGCGAGAGGTGTTTTTATGTGTTGGTAGACAGTCCATTGTAGGTATTAGCATCGAATTATAGTGTGAGGAAATGAGCACAAAATGAACACGTGGGAACTTACTACCTGCCTCATGTATCACTGACTCATTCATCTCTCGATTCCTTCCACTTGTGTGTGTTTAAGAGGAATATGAATCATTAATAGTATATTCTCTGTCTGTCTGATATTACGACAGTCCATTGTATCATCATCGGACCGATCGACAGTCCATTGTAGGTCAACATGCACTTGTGAATGATGCACAGAGAGCACATCGTCTGATCTAATGATTCGCCAAATGGACTGTTGCCAAGACAAATGGTAGCTACAATGGACTGTCGACATATCTGATATATAATCACATGTTGCCTCATTATAACATTGCAGCTGTTATGCGGCTTCAATGTGAAGTGATTCAACCTACAGTTCATGGTCGCATGACAAATGGACTGGTGCATTCACCTATAATCACACTTGTCGATTCAGTAGGGTGTTTACAGTGAAGATTTTCTCTTATAGGAAAAATATGACACCTCAAACCAAAATAAATTCGTCACACAACATATTAGGAAGTTTGTTTATTGGGAGGAACCACGAATGGTTTTGGTTTGAGGTCTCATATTTTTGCTACAGGCGAAAACCCTCCTTGAAAATGCCCCAAAAATACCAAAATAAGCCCGGGAGCTCATTTCGATCAATCATATCTCCATTTTTATGCAACCGAAAATCTCAGGGGTTTTTTAAAGAAATATTTCAATATGTATACTTCAAGAAAAATCTTATATGGCAGGTATTGGAGTGAAAAAAAAATCGACTTTATTACCATCACACACAAAGGAGTTTTTCGTATGTAAACGTCACATATCCTTTCGATAACGACCTTGTTTGGGAACGGAAGCTTCGGTGAATAAACGGAACATTAGGAGCATACATTTTGAAAAAAACCGACCGTGTTTGATATCCGAATATTTTGACCGTATAAAAGGAGATTTAGTCCTCCCAGAATGGTAGTCCGCTTCCCATCTTTAACCTAGCTAGGACAACCGGTAATTTGGAACGAATATCCTTTCAAAAGAAATGAGGTGATGATAAGACGAACACTACGACGACTGTAAAAAGCAAAGGTGTCCGAGAGGAAAGAATGTCAGTCTCCAATCTTTTGACCCAACTAAGACATTGGTTGGCGTTACGTATGGCGTTACGTTTCGTAACTTGTGTCTAATTCCACTTAAGGTGGCTCCCAATCGCGAAACCAGAGCTATCCGGTCCTGTCCTCCCTACTAGGCTCTGGGACGGCGCTCAGCAGTAAGATCGGTCATTGGATAGCACACAAAACCCTAGAATTTAGAACATAACGAGAGGGTATCTGTGGAGATTAAGCCAACGTTCCGACGTCATGGCAATCTCCTGGCTTCGATTGCATATACCTTTCGTCTAAACGGCTGCAGGAATTAGATTGGAGCTGTTTGTAAAAAGCGGAAAACGGATCGAGGTTTGGTGAATGACGTCATGGATGTTACGAGCGCGTCTGAAAGATGACGTAGCCTACCAGAACTCTTTATGCATTCTTGCGAAACATTTTCTATTCTGACGTCATGACGTTATGACACTGGCCATTAAGATGACTCATGACTGACGTTTTATAAGGAATAGGATATGTTCCAATGGAACCGGAAGGGGCCACGTGAAAGAATTTTTCAATGTATTATGGGACCCACTTTCAGCGACCGTCATCCCAGGGGTTCGTCCAATCTCGAAACCAGAGCTATCCGGTCCTGTCTTCCTAGACTGGCCGCCGTCGTCTAATAACGTTGGGCCGATTGACGACAGGCTTCTAATAATGCCGACCTTCACTGTAGCGGCGATGTCATGACCTGTTGACCTGTATTTGTGACGTTATGCAACAATCGGATTAACAATTCATTATACCGTCGTATTGTGACGTTGTGTAAAATTATGCTGTGACGTTACGGACTGACGCGGACCCACCGACACTCTCGTCAAGCTGATAGAGCCTGTTCTTGACAAGGCCGAACTGAAGGTCGATAAAAGAAACAATCTTTTACAGAATATCATTATTTAACATCATCAGTTATCAAGTCCTAAAGCAAGATGAAACAGACGCATATCTTGAGCGGTAGTTTTCACATTGATCTGTAGCACTTCCTCTACGCATCGAGCCATTTCATAAACACTCCATGTTGAAGGTATGGGCTCAAATTTGGCCGCCATTACGTCATTTCATTAATAGGTGCTGGTCCACAAGCTTAGCGATAGCGGGTCATGCGCAGTGGCTGGGTACTAGTCTACTGTCCTCCCTACTATGCTCTGGGAGGGCGCTCGGCGGTACGATCGGTCATTGGATAGAAAACAAAACCCTAGAATTTAGAACATAACGAGAGCGTATCTGTGGGGATCAAGCCGACGTCCCGACGTCATGAATGTTACGAGCGCGTCTGAAAGATGACGTAGCCTACTAGAATTCTTTATGCATTCTTGCGAAACATTTTTTTATTCTGACGTCATGACGTTATGACACTGGCCATGAAAATGACTCATGACTGACGTTCTATAAAGAATAGGATATGTTCCAATGGAACCGGAAGGGGCCACGTGAAAGAATTTTTCAATGTATTATGGGACCAATTTTCAGCGACCGTCGTCCCAGGGGTTCGTCGGAGCGGCCAATTTTCCAGCGGAGAGCGACCCCTGGTGGCGAGGTTGGGGTTCGTCGGAGCGGCCAATTTTCCAGCGGAGAGCGACCCCTGGTGGCGAGGTTGGGTGGCTCCCTGGTTACAAGAATGGCTGTTCTGCGCAGCTTTTTGCGCATAGCAATTACCTCCCTTGTAATCGTACTCTTGTGAGCGAATGGATAGAATGAAATACTGTGACATGCTGCGTTTACTAAGCATCCCTTGTGACGTCATGATGTCGAATGGCAAACTCTTTGTTGGCGTGGCATTTGTTGACGTCATGACATTGCATTGTTGCGATTTCATGCAAAATGGCGGGAAAAAGTGAAGGAGCAGGTAGATTCGAAGCCCTATATATTCATGCCCTTTTTTGGATGGCGACCTACCTTATATTTGAGTTATTCAAAAAATTCTTACTTCAAGGAATACATATTAAAAAAATGATAAAATTGACATGACTTTTGAATATTCTGAAAATAATTATGTCTCAGGGACACGTTATACAAGCTGAAAATTAAAAAAAAAGTAATACGCTATGCCCCAATTTTTATATCATTTTCTGATATAAGATGAACTTCCTGAGCTATACCAAAAATATGAGAAAAATGACATGACTTTGCATCTAAACCAGGGAGCCACCTTAACCCGGGGCTAGGGGCCGTATGAACCCATGTACTTTAAGATCCTCATGGTGCTCATATGAACAGTCACAATCAAAGCGTGACGGAGATACATCATTCTCTAGATGACGACTTTACAACGATTATTATGGATTAAGAAAACTGATTAGCGATACGGATTTTATATTTTTGGAACATCATGATATCTTGTCGGCATCATTGAAAAGTGTTGACCGCTTCTCTCTTGCAGGAAACTAGCCTATGTTTATGTATACTATGATTGTCTTTCTGAATTTGGTGCTAATACTGTTATATGGAATATGGAATAGGTCTTTGGATTACGGACGCGGATATTCTCTAATGGACGACGGCTGAATTATGAATGACGGACCAGACGCTTGTAATTTGGATTATGGACGCGCATATTCTTTAATGGACGACGGCTGAATTATGAATGACGGAATAGACGCTTGTAATTCTTTCCTGATTCACGACTCAGGTACGACATATTCTCCAGTAGAGGAACGTAAGAATAGGAACATTGTTTCCTGGAATATTATTTCTTTTCATACTGGCAGATAGGGAAGGTTCTGATTGAAGACGTTTCAAGACTAAGAACTTTGAAGCGTGAGTAGTATATAAAGGTGAAATCTGGTCGGAGTTGGGGTGGAGGGAAGGAGGACAGGACAAGTGGGTCGTGTCTTGACTTGAAGCGCTCGTCGAGGTCGGTCACGGAAATATGATTACGGAAAACCCCAAAATCCGGAATAGGATTTCAGAGGACATGTCGCCAAAAACTGGAATGGCGGACTTTTCACTCATGCACTTTGCACATTTTTGTATAGACCTGTGTTCAGAGGCGGCTGCACTTTGTCCATATCACTGCGTTGATGGTGGAGCGGGGAACAATCTCAGAAATATTCAGGGAATAATCCGGAATGGATCAGGCTGCACATTCACAACTCAATCTCAGTGATTTTACCTGAAATCCAGGGATAATTTCCTGAAATTCAGGTATATCATCCATGAATTGAAGCCAAATTACCTGAATTTTAGGTTCCGGAATAGGGTCGGAAACTTACTAATCAGGGTAGTAAATTTGCCTGAATTTCAAGAAAAATCCTCTCATTGGGGGATCTTTTTTTCTGAAATTCAGGAAATTATCCCTGGATTTCAGGTAAAATCCCTGAAATTGAGTTGTGGATGTGCAGCCTGATCTATTAAGGATTATTCCCGGAATATTTCTGAGAGTGAATGAACGCCGATGGTTGTGGTTCCTGACTTTATAGCCGTTTTACCTGGTTGACTGGCACCCGGGATTTAACTAACTGGCCAGCCTTGCCATTGCACGAGATACACCATCTTGCCTCGGCGTCGCTCGTTTTCATTATGCATTTTACAGTATAGCAGATTTGGGGGCTGTAATTCCTTCTCGTAAAACGTCCCGTGCAATGGCTTCAACCTTCCACTTCATACATTTGCTGTTGTCGGGTTAAGCGGCGTTTAATCACGAAGTGCTCATCGCTTCAGTTGGGGAGGAGAAACCAACTTGCTCTTCAGTTTACTGATCCGTATAGGGCCCTCGACCTTGAACATATCCCTCCGTCGTGGTTGTAGTTGTATGGGGTACAAGACACGGGGAACTGGGCTTCATTGCTCTTGGCAAGGGTGATGGGTGATCTCTGTAAACATAGGTGATAGGCTCGGTTATAATCGGCCACAAGTTCTTTGAACATTTCCACAACGGAAGCCTTGGTCAACGGAAGAACTAATTGTGGGCTTTCAGAAACTGTTGCAACGGTTTGTTGAAGAATTCCGTGCCTTCGTCGGTTTGCAAATACAAGGGTTTGATACCCGTCTTGAAGATTCCCTTGACCGCAGCCCGTTTTCTTCCGGATGGGTACGTCCCACGCATACTTCGACAAGATATCGAGGCACGACAAGATGTACTGATTCTTATCGATGTGATTGCATATCGACTAAATTCGCTTGCCATTGTACATCCATACCCCCAACGATGAACCCGTTCTGTGGAAAATGGCAGAGGGCAGCTCGACGTTTTGGACATGGGATCGTTGTATCCCCTGGGGTTTAGCGGCTCGTAGGGCCGATAATGTATTACCGTCAGCTAGGCTTTCGAGACTATAATACAGCGTGTCCAATACCTTCTTCCAGCTCTTCATGGTGATAAATGATGAATGACCCGAATTCTATCGTTTATTTATAACGGGTATATCTTGGATCTGGGTCGGAATTTCTTTCTGGTTTCTTTCTTTGGCTTCTGCTCTCACATCTTTCATGGCGCCCGGCCAGTCCAACGTCTCTGATAATCATAGAACAGGGTGGGGTAAAATGCACTGTTCCCTCATCTAACCGAGTCAACTGAGCAAAGAAGGGGCCGCTTCGGATGTAGTGGATGGAGTGGCCGTCCAGTTCACCAGACAACACCAGTTTGAATTTGATCCAACCCCATCGTGACAGACGAATGTGAGCCGTTCGCGGTTGTATAGGGTCCGCAGCACAGATTTCTCTCTCCTCCAAGATGCCGACCTTATTCTCATAGATGTACAGAAAGACCTCGGTTGTCAAGCTGAGAAACTCACGTATTATATGCTCCGTCATGATCAGAACGTGACGTGTCTCTCCCTCGTATTTATTGAGATGAAATCTTCACCTGCCATTTGGAGTTGGGGCCTTGGTGACGGACCCATTACAAGCCATCAAAGGTCTCCAGTTGGGCCAGTGCCGTCTTCAGTGAAGCACGATCGTTAATGGTGATGGGCTGGCCGAAAACTCGAGTATTGTGACTGGGGTAAACGTATCGGAGCTGGTCTGTCTCCTTTTTTTCCAGGACATTTTCTCGTCTGTGAATTGTACACCCGTGTTCTTTGTCAAGCATTTCACCATCCGAAGACAGCTACTAAAATACAGCCTGTATATATTTGACATCAGCGCTAACAAATACTGGAAAAAGTGATCAACCGGTTCGGCTTCAACCTCTTGTACCCCAAAATAGGGAAAAAACCCTATCAGCTCTAGCCATAAGGGCTAATATCGGTCCCCGGGCTTATCGGGGCCTGCCTATCAAGTCAATGGGATGGGTGCATGTAAAATTAGGATTTTTTTCCGAAATTATAAAAAGCGGAACACGGACTTTACCCCTACAATAGGGGTCTGTATTATACAATATAAGGGAAAATGCCTGTATGGGGTATGGGGATGGTCAATTTTTTCGTGGGCTTTACTATGGCTTGTGGGGTCTCGTTTTTCTCGTCTCGCCAAGAAAATGACAATGGGAAGGGTCCCGGAGCGAATCGGTGAAATTTTTGGGAAAAGTCACCGAGGTCTGTATATAGGCTCATACTGGCTATATGGGGGGAGGGGTGGTCAATTTTTTTGTGGGTGTTACTATGGGTTGTGGGGTCTCGTTTTTCTCGTCTCGCCGAGAAAAACACAATGGGAGGGGTCCCGGAGCGAATCGGTGAAATTTTTGGGAAAAGTCACCGAGGTCTGTATATAGCCCCATGTAGTCCTATACTGGCTATATGGGGGTATAGGTTCAACCTGGGAAATTCACACACGTTCATTGTGATATGGGTTGTTTGGATTTGTTTTTCACGTCTCGTCATTTAGAACACGATGGGAAGGGTCTCGGAGCGCAACGGTGAAATTTTTGGAAAAGTACCATATAGCCCATATAGTCCCATACTGGCTATATGGGGGTATAGGTTCAACCTGGGAAATTCACACACGTTCATTGTGATATGGGTTGTTTGGATTTGTTTTTCACGTCTCGTCATTTAGAACACGATGGGAAGGGTTTCGAAGCGAAACGGTCAAATTTTTGGAAAAGTACCGGGTAGGTCTGTATATAGGCTCATATAGCTCCATACTATATATATATGGGGGTATAGGTTCAACCTGGGAAATTCACATACGTTCATTGTGAAATGGGTTGTTTGGATTTGTTTTTCACGTCTCGTCATTTAGAACACGATAGGAAGGGTTTCGAAACGAAACGGTGAAATTTTTGGAAAAAGTTCACCGAGGCCTGGGTAAGCCCATAGGCCTATACTGCATGGCTATGGGGGTATAGGCCCATACTGGGTTGACGTTTTGGGGTCTAGGTGAGCCCCTAATGATCCTATGGTGTCGTATGAGGTCTTGTTTTGAAGCTCTCGCGGAGGAGCATCCGATTGCACTAATGGTTCGTCCGTTTTCAATATTTTGCGCATGCGCAGTTTGGCCGTAGTATAGAAAGCAGGCATTTTGGGGGGTACGTGGGGTGTGTTTGGGGTAGAGATGGACCGCTATGGGACTGAATGGGTCGTGGGAGGTATCAAAGTGAAGCTTGTGGGAGGTAGAGTCAGAAGGTGTGTTTTTAAGTGCAAGTCTCATCGTCTCATTGGTTGTAGTAAGTAAAGTTGCCATTTTGGAGCAGTACAAGAAGGTATTTGGTGTAGAGATGGACCATCCTTGGTCCGAATGCGTCCTGGGAGGTGTCATTTTGTAGCTCTCGGGGTGCAGACCCCGACTTGGGGGCTTCCCACGTCATCTGTGACGTCATCGGTGACGTCATCAGTACGAGTAGTAGCGAAAGTGGGCATTTTAGGGCACTGAAGGATGATATTTGGGGTAGAGAGGGACCATCCTTGGTCCGAATGCGTCGTGGGAGGTGTCATCTTGTAGCTCTCGGGGGCACATCCCGATTTGGGGGATGTTCACGTCATCTGTGACGTCATCAATACGAGTAGTAGCGAATGTGGGCATTTTGGGGCAGTGAAGGATGGTATTTGGTGTAGAGATGGACCATCCTTGGTCCGAATGCGTCGTGGGAGGTGTCATGTTGTAGCTCTCGGGGTGTACACCCCGATTTGAGGCATGTCCGCAGCATCTGTGACGTCATTGGTGACGTCATCAGTACGAGTAGTAGCGAAAGCGGGTATTTTGGGGCAGTGAAGGAAGGTATTTGGTGTAGAGATGGACCATCCTTGGTCCGAATGCGTCGTGTGAGGTGTCATCTTGCAGCAACGCCCGCCAACACCAAGCTCAATGCTTGAACGCCCTGGTGAAATAGCTCAGAAGCTCTGATTTTCTAGATATTCCATGGAATTGTCACTCATTCTTCGAAATGCAGTGACGTCCGTCGTTACGCCTTAACAGACCGGAGAGAGTACAACAACAACAACAACAAGGATGAGACATGAGAGAACAACAACAACAAGAAGTTTTCATATAGTTTATTCTCCCCAATGTTACATCATACCCACGCTGGGGGAGCCGCGTTGGGTATATTTACAATTCAAGAAGACTCTTGTCCAATCAGAGGCCACCATTTGCATCTGTCATATTCGTTCCTGTCCCTTAGATGTATTCTTATCCAATCAGAAGTCTCCATTTCAGAAAGTTCCATCTTCGGTCATGTTCGCTATGAACCGTTTATTCTAATCATCGTCGGGCAGCCCAGGATACCGTTGAGGCAACATATCCTCAGATAGTTGTTTGTGCATTCTGAGTATCTATCAGTGCATGGGTGAATACATTCACTCGATGGGAAGATTCCGTAATTTGGTCACGAAGAACGTAACATTGGTCACCCTCTCCACTGTCCACTTGGTGTTTGGGGCGTTGTTGTTGGGCCCATTCCAAGGGATCCACGGTGTCCAGTTTCTCCAGCATCGTCTCCTTATGCTGCAGTACATAACCAAACGCCAGATTTAATTTGAAGGACGTAGCTTGGTCATTGAAGATGGCTTCCACGTAGTTGCGTAGACGGGTGAGGTCAGTCAGTCGGAAATTGTAGATATCTTGAATAGGGCGATGACGGTGGAAACAGTGCCGTATCATGGCCCAATGGCGCTGATAGATGTCACTCACTGGATGGGCGTCCTGTAAGAGATCGCTGGGAACATCCACCGCATCTTCCAGAAAATGTTCGTTGTTGTCAGGCGTATGACTTGGAACAGTAATGCTAGGGACCGGCTGGATATCTAGGCTCTTCTGAACTGTGGGTATAGACGGGCTCTCCGTGATCGCATCACCAGTGGCATTCGTCTCCCCGGGCTCATCTTCACTAGGTCTGACCCTCATGGGTGCCTCTTTAGCGGAAAGTTGTCGCTCATACCGTGGTGATGGACTATGAATCAAACGTTGGTGCTGTCTTAACTGACTGGGTCGTTTGAAGAGTTGACCACAACCGTTACATTGTTACGTCGCGCCCTCGTGGAATGACCGTGCGCAGGTTGTACAAGTATACCGAGCATCGTTGTGGGTGGAGGCCTCGTGGCGTCGTAAATTATCTAGACGAGTAAACAGCTTCTGGCAAGTTGTGCAAGAGAACATATCGGCTGTGGATCTGGAAATGATGAATGCCGTAAAAATTCCCAATTTTATACGTTTTTCCGTGACATTCGTGTCTTTTCGGCAACCTCCGTGTCTCTTCGGTCACCTCCGTGTCTTTTCGGTGACGTCCGTGACTCTTCGGGCACCTCCGTGTCTCTTCGGTAACCTCCGTGACATCTTCGGTCACCTCCGTGTCTCTTCGGTGACCTCCGTGACATCTTCGGTAACCTCCGTGACATCTTCGGTAACCTCCGTGTCTCTTCGGTGACCACCGTGACATCTTCGGTACCCTCCGTGACATCTTCGGTAACCTCCGTGTCTCTTCGGACACCTCCGTGACAGCTTCGGTCACCTCCGTGTCTCTTCGGTCACCTCCGTAACTACCCGGCTGTTCCCGTGTAAACCCGGATGGATCTCCGTGTCTCTTCGGTGACCTCCGTGACATCTTCGGTCACCTCCGTGTCTCTTCGGTGACCTCCGTGACATCTTCGGTCATCTCCGTGTCTCTTCGGTCACCTCCGTACCGTCAACGATCAGCATGTAGACATATAGAGTATGTACGGCATGTTATGGTATTCATCAGTGCATGAGTGACGCATTCAGCCGATGGGGGTGGTCGGTCAGCTTGATAACGAAAAACGTAACATTGGTCACCCTCTCTACGACCCATTGTGTGTTGGGGCGTTGTTGTTGTGCCCATTCCAAGAGATCCACGGTGTCCAGTTTCTCCAGCATCGCCTCTAGCGACGCCCGGTTAATGATGGTAAACGGTTGGTCAAATACCCGGATGTTACTGCTCGGGTAAAAATATCGAGCTTGGTCTGTGTCCTTATGCTGTAGCACATAACCAAACGCCAGATTCAACTTGAAGGCCGTAGTTTGATCGTTGAAGATGGCTTCCACGTAGCTGCGTAGACGGGCGAGGTCGGTCAGTCGGAAATTGTAGATATCTTGAATAGGGCGATGACGGTAGAAACAGTGCCGGATCATGGGCCAATGGCGCCGATAGATGTCACTCATTGGATGGTCTTCGTGTAACAGATCGCTAAGAACATTTATGGGTTCGTCCACGAAGTGTACTTTGCCCTCCACGTCGTACAAAATCTGGCCCAAGGTCTTGTCGTCGGAATTTGACTGTTGAATTAGGGCGACATCATGATCGGCCCTCGTGCGATGGGTGGGAGTTCCCCCTGTCTCGATATTGGTGCCTCCGGGCTCGTCTACCTGCAAACGTGGCTGCGGAACAGGGTGTCGTGTGCGCTGGTGTCGCAGCAACTGACTGGTCAGTTTGAAATTACAAGCGTCTAGTCCGTCATTCATAATCCAGCCGTCGTCCATTAGAGAATATCCGCGTCCATAATCCAAAGACCTATTCCATTTTCCATATAACAGATTCTTCGCATGGACGGTTTGGGTACTTCATGGCGTGCACGTGTGTGGCGCTGTAAATGATCCGGGCGCTGAAACGACAGTGTACATATCGTACAGCTATACCGGGCGGTTCCTTCGTGCTTGGTAGCCTCATGGCGGTGCAAGTCGTGCAGACGAGTGAATGATTTCGAGCACGTAGTACAAGTGAACATCTTGGTGGTTGACAAAGTGTCTGATGAAACGGCCAGGCCGCTTCCCTTTTATAGCACGCTAGCTGGTATCATGTTCGGGCACCTCCGTGTCTCTTCGGTGATCTCCGTGACATCTTCGGTGACCTCCGTG
>JAVTVY010001154.1:0-33929 GCA_036873755.1 Hanleya hanleyi
GACAATGCAAAATCGTTTGAGGTCTATGTACATGAAGCGCCTCAAAACAATTGCGTTAAGGTGACAATGAAAGTTCTATAAAATTTGCTGGTCATCGAAATTTCTCTAGCCCAGGGTAGATACCCCCTAATAGTTAATATACATACGAACATACTCTACAACCATGCTACCCCTTACAAACTTAAACGTGTATGGTAGGCCACAGGGGACAAAAATCGCTATTTGGTGTAGACACATATTATTAGCCAATCACAGAGCTGTTTTACGTGTAGACATTAATTATTATCTGTCTACATACAATTTAATTCGATGTCATATCGAATTATTTTATATCCGTATACATATTATTTAGATACTGCATCAAATATTTCGATGCTACATCAAATTAATTTGTATCCCCATTCAAATCATTTCGTATCCGTATACATATTATTTATTTATTAATTGACTGTGTATGTTATTACCCGAATACAGTGTAAAACGGCCTGTCCATACGTCATGTCGAACTCGACTTGTATTGGCCGAGTTGTATTGGCCGAGTTGGAAGCTGTATTGGCCGGGTTGAATGTTGTATTGGCCGAGGTCAACGAGTGCAGCCGTAACTAGCAGTAAGGACCGACGACTGGAGAAACAGACGACAGCAGTGTTGTTTGTTCAGCGCGATGGCGAGCGCAGAGCGTGTTATTCAAGGGTTCGTGGGTGAAATTTTAGAGCTTGAGGAGATATGTGGAGACGATCTAAAACGATTTAAACCTGTTACAGATCAAGAAACGGATGCTGCCAGTCAAGCTCGGAAAAACAAGAACACGGCCAGTAAATGTCAATTAATAAAAATATTATGAATCGATTGTTTTCGTATAGCCTTCGTATTGACCTTCGGGTCGCCGTATTGGCCCTCGGCCTGCGGCCTCGGGCCAATACGGCGACCCTCAGGTCAATACGAAGGCAATACGAAAACAATCGATTAATAACATATAATATGGCATCCCAATATTTAAAACTGTGGTTGGCCACAGAGGACAAAAATGGTTATTTGGTGTAAACACATTTCAGTCAACCATATCACAGTTTTATGTATGTCATACATAATTCATTACATATGTCATACATAATTCATTCAATCACGACAACTGGAAATATGTATGACATGCAGTAATCGCTTCCGCCACAAAATGTTCCGTTTCCTGTAGAAATGGAGCAACCATAAAGTTGATTCTATTTGGCTGTAGTGATAAAAGGAGCGGAAGTGATTTATGGCTGTAGTGATAAAAGGAGCGGAAGTGATTTATGGTGTCTATAATTCCGACGATTTCATTAGTTCAATACGATGCTACATCGAAATATATTTAGGATGCCATACCTAAATAATATGTATACGGATACAAAATGATTCGATACAGTATCTAAATCATCTGCAATGCGTAACAAATTAATTTGATGTATCATTGACATATTTGATACAGTATCTAAATAATATGTATACGGATATAAAATAATTCGATACGATACCGAATTAAATTGTATGTAGACATATAATAATTAATGTCTACACGTAAAACAGCTCTGTGAATGGCTAATAATATGTGTCTACACCAAATGCCGATTTTTGTCCCCTACGGCCAGCCACAATTTAAATAGTGGGATGCCATACGGATACAAATTGATCCAATACAGTATCTAAATGATTTGAATGGGGATACAAATTAATTTGATGTAGCATCGAAATATTTGATGCAGTATCTAAATAATATGTATACGGATATAAAATAATTCGATATGACATCGAATTAAATTGTATGTAGACAGATAATAATTAATGTCTACACGTAAAACAGCTCTGTGATTGGCTAATAATATGTGTCTACACCAAATAGCGATTTTTGTCCCCTGCGGCCTACCATAAACGTGGGGGTTGTGTGGGGATAGTGTTGGGGATATGTGTGCATGTCAGGTTCGTATGGATCGAGGCTTTGAACTTTCCTTGTGGAGATAATATAGGGTTTGTTCGGGGCAACAGTTTGGGAACAGTTCACTCTAGCCACTTCTGGAGCAAGCATATGTACAGTTTGCCTGTTAACGATCATCTGGGGTATATGTTTCTGATTGTACACAGTCAGAAAAATGTTTTTTGGCGTTGAACTGATGTCGAAACACCCCCTTTTCTTAACACTGTTTTTTTGGTGTTGAACTGGTCTCAACACCATTTTTCAGTGTTAGATTTTCAACACCATTCTTTCAACACCGTTGTTTGGTGTTGAACTGGTCTCGACACCATTTTTCAGTGTTGGATTGGGTCAACACCATTTTCTCAACACCACTTATTGGTGTTTAACTGGCCTCAACACTAAAAACTGGTGTTGGGCCAACACCGTTTTTCTGGCTGTGTATCAATACGGCTTCACGGTTATATTGGTGTATGGGGAATGAAATGACGAAGTGGTCTTTATGGAACGAAAGTTGCATTCGTTTCATAATGCCATGCCAATATATTGTTAAGCAATTGGAACGATCTTGTGAACTCGAAAGATAATAGCCGGTTATACTGTGTTTACATTTAAATACATGTTTTCTTGCCTAGCCATTCACTGATACACATTCAGATGTCGACACAGATGCGAAATATGTTGATTTGGATATGATTTCCACGGTTCTATATGAACTCAAATGTCCATGACGGATATACTGTTTTATACATACTAGTCCGACTAAAGTCGGATACTTTAAAATATATATATACGGTCTTGGTTTTAAGACTGTGTAACCATGGTAACCCGTGTGAAGCGAGAGAAATACACTAGGCTATATCAGCCATTCGGAATGAGCACTTATTTCAGATTGATATTAAGGTAAATAACCCAGTATTGGTCAGTGATAGTCATGTGTATCTCCTGAAAAACGGAGCAAATAGATTAGGCTATATCAGACACATAAGACTCTGAAATAATACTAAGTTCAGTCCCACAAAAGTTTAAGCTCTTAAATATGTCTATCTGAAAGGTTCACCTACATGTACACGCCTACTGAATGCGGGCTGTAAGCCAATCTAATTAAAATTAAATCCTATCTGCTCCCCATTTGAATATGTCGCTTGTATATAGCGACATGTACGATTGGGGAGCATTGATAGGATATTAATTTATTAAGATTGGTTGTAAGCTTTCTCATAGTCAAACTAAACGCAACTTTATAGTATAACATTGGCTCCTGATGGAGGTTTACGTGAGTTCATGCACTCGAAAATACCCCAAACGCCGAATATCTCACACCTATATGCACCTGTGTATATTTATCCAATGAAACAAACTCTGAATATATACCAGATATTTGAGACAACGTCGAGCCTGGACTGATCAACCTGTGATTGCAGGTGTGCTTATCAACCTGTGATTGCAGGTGTGCTTATCAACCTGTGATTGCAGGTGTGCTTATCAACCTGTGATTGCAGGTGTGCTTTGTGGTCAGTTACGGAGGATTATTTGCTCTCTTGGGCAGTGTTTATTACTTCCTACGCCAATAAATTTGATGTTTTGAAAATTTGCATCGATTATTATTGAGTTCTCACAGTCATTGAAATAATATATTGGAGGCAAATTTCAAGTCGATTATCAATAGATGCTGGCTTGATTAAATAATCAATGCACAGATCTATCCCTACACCATGCATTCTGTTTTGTTAAATTTTGTTGCATATAACAGATCTGAATTTTGTGATAAACTTTCTGTCACAAAAGATACTGATATAGAGACGTCTGCCAAATACAACAGAAAAAAAGGAATTTGTCATCTCTCTTCGAAAATTAAATAACATAATTAAACCAAGTGTGTAGACCCTCACTCGTTCCAGTTTAGATCATGTCAAAAGTACATCCCGGATGCCGATGGCATCATGTGGAATCTCGCTTTGGCGCGAACAAGGTAAAGCAAGATGGCCGGTCACTTAGATAAAGAATGAGAGACCTCTGTATATATACAATATGGTACGCTATACCCCAAGCCTCTTTTGCTATGCGTGATACATTTGAATGGAGAATGGGAATGTTAAATGTGCGTTTTCTCTGTGTTTGAATAACAGAGTTGAAAAATGAACTTCATGTGATTGATTCGAGCCCAGCTGGTCCATGTGTGAAAGTTTGTCAGTTACTTGCCGAAGGGCGGTGGTTCTCTCCGGGCACTCCGGCTTCCTCCACCAACCAAACTGACTGTCACCATATGAGTGAAACAAACTTGAGTGTGACATTAAGCCAAATTCCCTCCTCCCTCTTCATGTGATTGAATAATTAGGGGAATTACCGTAACATGAAATTGTAGTATGTTAGCTTAGTTAGCTAATTAAGCTAATTGAATATATATCTGAATGCAAAACGTTTTGAACATCCCCCTCCCAACATCCTAAATAAAGCATTTGAAACAAGTATTTATAGAGATACCACCTTTAACATTTGCTTTAACATAACTGGACGCTGACGACGATACGGGTATGACATTAGCTCTTTCAGGGCCAGCTAAAAATGACTTTTCTTCATTGCCGTTATGCGAGCATTGAAGCAAATTTGATTTATTACTCATGTAATACCTCTAATAATGCAACCCCCCTATCAAAATTCAATCATCCCCAATTTTGGGGATAAAATTCAATCAGCTGTTCTAACAAATTTGATTACCCTCTAAAATCATTGAAATGAGAAAGAATTATTGGATTATCTGCATGATTTTGGACCTTTCTGTCAACATATTTACCCAGCAAGCCACCTTAAAACAGATTTCGAGTGAAAAAAGTAATATACTTACAAATCATGTGAAAGTAATATTTAAATAATGCCTTCTGGGGACTGGCGGCTATAGTTCTGCTGGGACAGGTGCAATGATTTCAAAGAACATTCATTCCAATGGATTTCTGTCAACTCTGTTCAGAACAGAGTTGCTGCCAAGCGGACATGTAAACTTCGGACAGATGTCAACAAAGTAGTTTGTGACGTCATGGCTGAATGTCACAACCATCGCTAGACGATTACTCCTACCATGGCTTTCTACGGGGCACCATCCAGCCGAGTTGTGTTTCTGTTGCTTCAAAGAAGCAAATCTTTGAAACATCATGGAATCATCCACCCTATAAACACTGATGACAGCACACAAGACACAGACAGAACGCTTACATTGGTACAATAAAGACAAATGTAATTACATACTTAAACACCACACTATCAAGATCCTGTTGCTTATCAGCGAAATGCATTCAAACCCTTCAACTTTATGTATGTTTTAACATACAAAAAGTTCCGGATATCCATTTTAAGTCTATTTTGAGATTTTAATTTATTCAAGATTGATACCAATTAGTTAAGGTGCTAACACAAGAATCTTATTAACATGAACCTCACATGCAATGTACATACCAATCCCTGAGTTGAATTATTTCACCAGATTATTTAATAAAATTGTTTGGAGAGTCAATATTGTTCACTGATTTGTCTAGGATAGTATATTGCCAGGGTGTGATAAGAAACATGTAGGAAAGATCTAATATGTTTACTCTTCTCTTTGCTGTTAGGCGGCTCAGCATGGTCAAGGACATACAGAGTGATTAATAATTAATAGACCGCGAATGGATCTGTATTGACTTCGTCAGCTGAAGTGAGTGCACATGTATTATCTACAAGAGGTTTAACTGTTGTCAATATACTGCTCACAGATATATGACTTGACCAAATGTTGATTCCACTTTAGGTAATTATCCAAACATAAACTTATGCTGGTGGAAGGAATCCATGCTGGGAACTGCAGATAAATGAATGATGTCAACAGTTTACAATGATGGAGGAATTGTAGACTAGCCATACAGTATCAAAACAACATTACACAGTCTAGCCACACTGTAAGGTGCCTTGGTATAGCCCGGATTCTGATATAAGGCCGGTATTATTGCCCCCCAAATAAATGAATGCATATCATTTCAACCTTTTGTATAAGGCTTGACATATTTAAGGTGGTTCAAATTTGGTCCCACAATGATGACTATTTTAATCTTTAATCTTTTAATCAAGACCACAGAATTATACAATTTTATAAACTGCCAACAAGTGCATACACGTAGCACCTGTATATGACTGTGAAAGTAACATCTATACCTATGTTTAACTGGAATTTTCAGCATCAAACATGTCAAAATACATGTAAGAAAAAAATAAAAACTTCTAGATCACAAAAGAAATAAAATACAGCTCCAGCCATATCCTACTCATGTTCAGTGACCTGGAATACACCACTATACAACTTCCCTCTGTTCAAATCGGTCAATTTTCATTTTGAGAATAACATTCCCTTTCAAGTTGCCAAAATCGTGCCCTTAGGGTAAAGGTAACACCACCAAAACTTTTTCAGCTCTGTGTCTATCGTACAAGATAACTATATCCAAATTTCGTGACAGCAAAGCCATTGGAAAAATATCATGTCAGAATGGTTTATAATGTTCATGACTACAGTGCTATCCAATGATCAAATGAAATCATGCAAACACAACCAGGCAAATTCCCCTGACCTTGGGAGATAGCAAACACAGTTTGACAGAAAAATCTCTAACGGTTTAAGAGATATGGACGTTTCAAATAACGATGGCGGTGCTGACAAATTTTCGAATTCAGCAGTCATTGAATCGCATAAGAAAATAAAATACAGCTCCAGCCATATCTTACTTACGTTCAGCAACATGGAATTCACCAATATACAACTTATCTCCATTCAAATCGGTCAATTTTCATTTTGTGAAAAACGTCACCTTTTGGGTTAAGGTCACTCTAACACCACCAAAAACTTTTCAGCTCTGTGTCTGTCGTACAAGATCACTGTGTCCAAATTTCACGAAAATCGGAAAAGCCGTTGGAAAAAAATCGTGTCGGAAAGGTTAATAATGTTCATAACTACAGCGCCATCTACTGATCAAATAAAAGCATGAAAACACAACCAGAAAAATTCCCCAGACCTAGTATAGATAGCAAACAAAATTTATCTAAAGAAATCTCCAACGGTTTCAGATATATGGACGTTTGAAGTGGCGACTGCGGCGGCGGAGTAGTGTCCCGGTAATACATAAGGGCATCCACTTTGTGGAAATGCTCTAAATATATTTCTTCGCGCGAAAAATCTCCACAATTCTGCCGTTTGTAGTACATGTATAATAGAATATAAATAATTCCTTGTTTACTGCGGTAAAACAAGTAGGATATAGTTCGGCATGCAATGGGATGAGACTTCACGTTTGATCACTCAGGCTACGGCCTTCGTGACTCATCCTATTGCATGGCGATCTGTCTTACTTGTGTTACTCCAGTAAACAAGCAATTATTTCTCAATCACATGTCACTGTGTACCTTGTTAAATGTGAGATATTAGAAGAAAATATAAACAGAGAATAATGCCATCGTTTGTAGACACTTTATTCGTACTCATCAAAACATATATAAGCGGCATATATATTACTTTTGAGGCGTATATTACCGGTACGGTACATGATGTGGGATAAATATACGAGATTTGAGAGCTCGTAGATAAAGGGTAAATATTATCAGTTTCTAATGTAGTACAAAAATATACAAAGAAAGCTATGAAAACGGCTCACACGCGATGCATGTATAGAATCATTCAGAATCAACATACCAGGCAAGCAACCACCGTTATAAAACAAGCTGCCTAAAACCACGAACACTATGCTAAAACACAAAAATATGCACATCGGTAGTTTTGGGAATTAACTAGCGTAAATAAGCAACAAATTTCCATACATGGACAACAGAGATGGATATCTACCCTATTACCCACATTTCCCCGAGGATGGTATAACCAGTGAATTATTCATAGCGCTCTGTGTTGGCTTCTAAATTTGTTTAAATGTCATGTTCGTACGACCGCAATTGACTAGGTAATGAAAAGGGAGTTTACCTTTACAGTATAGCATCGTGGCAGAAAGTGATAAGCAACCATTCCACGCGCGAATATATTTATTTCATTGTAAAATGAGGAGTTTTATATTACTGGGTATTTGTAAAAGTCCCATTTCAGTCTTATTAAAAGTCCAATGAACGCATCAGCGTATTGAGATCACTATTACAATATCATGATTATATTGCATTTTGCATAATTATTATAACAGCTAGAAAGCAATTATTATTGAGCGATCATTTAGCCCTTCTCCAGAAAAAAAACCCTGCGTCACTTGGTAAGACATGCACTCGTAGTCTTTTTTATGATTAGTTACCTCGCCTTGTACCAACAAAGGACCAGAAACAATCAACAGAAGATCACCATCGGTACACAAGAATCATCATCGCGGAGATCGAGGAACCTACCTGAAGCTTACGGCAGAGGAATCCATCAGCCGGAGAACCCTCAACAATACACCAGATCGGTCGGCAGAAGAAAGAAGCGACTGAACATTGCATATCACCAAACCAGATTGAATCAACAGAAGAACCAACCAAGCGATGGATCAAAATCAGTACAGCAGAGACAATCCACAAAATAAACAATCGATAACGGAACCCACATCAGCACACCAGAAACCATGGAAAGGAGAAGCAATCGGCCGAAGAAGGCCTCATATTACGAAGCCAAATAAAATCGATCTGAGAAGCAGTTGAATACCTCATATCAGCAAACCAAACGCAATCGGTGGAAGAATCGACCACAGAATCCGCATCAATACACCAGGTACGATCGACAAAGCAAGCGATGAACCGGAGGATCACAGCAGTACACACGATGCAATGTATAACAGAAGTTCACCAGATGCAATCAAGGGAGTATCAATAGACGGAAGAACTGTCCGCCGCATCAGTGTACCCAATGGAATCGACTGGAGAAGTAATCAACGGAAAACAATCACCAGAAGCAACACGAAACAATCAGTATAGCAATCAGTATCAGTGACTACCAGAAACTGACCGCATTTACGCTTGGCAAAAAACCCCTCTCGAGAAACATATGACGTATGTATAAGTGTATGGCCAAGTGTATTTCTCTTCCTCTGCAATATACAAAAAAAATTAGGATATTCAGCATAGAAGTGTAGATCCCCCGATGGAATATGTTGCACCTATCGATGAGCGCAAATCACTAATTACTGTGATTCTACCATGGTGTCACTTCCACACAACACAAGCCTCCCCGCTACTGTTTTAGAGCTGGCTAACAGTCTGCACGCGAAAAAGAAAGTGGGCACTTTTCCCACTACAAAACGCTTCCGAGAAATGAGAACAATTCAAGAAAGAGAAGTTCATTGCCCTGATTTGGATTTCAAACCCAACCAATAACAGTGTCAATCTCTAGAAAGATGCATACAAAGCATATGCATCTATGTCGGAGTAGATTATATATACTGGTCCCAAATGGTCCTGAGATATATATATTGGGTGGTACCTTATAGGAAGGCAACAGGACGGAGAGGTGGACTTTCATACTTTAGTCGTTTAGGACATCTACCATCAACTGAATACGCTATATGGGATGGTAACTGGGTTGTCATTCTGGCTATCCATCATGAAGCTTCCTTGGATGGAATTGTCAATGTAAGACATTTGATCTATTCTTATTATCACATCGCATTACATCCTCCACTTCACTCATCTCACAAGACTCTGGTCCCGGGACACTGTGGACTGGCCGAGGTGTGTGACGGCTTCTGCACAATCAGGGAACTAGGCGATCACATTGTGCACCTGGTCTGGGCATAATATATTTTTACACAATCGATGCCTCACCTGTAATAACGTATATCATATGAACAGTATCAAGGTCAAGGTGATAAGCGGCTCACAGGCAAAGTATATTGTATGGAATACATACGATAGCTCCCCCAATGACAATTACACAATAGTGGTGAATTCGCGTATATATCGATGAGAACTTCCACAACAATGGTCGATGCTCCAAATGACAATTACTCTCCTGGATGATAGTATTAGGACTCATTACTGGTGCACTGACGATTCCCTGGTAACGGTTCAAGTCGAGAAGAGTCTTCTGCTTGCATGTGCTCTGGATGGCAGTTAGATTGTGGACGTGTACGAATAGTAAAGCAGCTCAAGATGTGATATCGATTTGGAAATATATATTAGAAGTTTGTCAGCACATAAATATTGACAATGCCATATCCTTGAGATACATGTACACGTGGCTCCTCTAAACGATGGCGTTATGGTGACAATGAAAGTTCCATGTGACAGTAAAACTTGCGGGTCATCGATCCTTCTCTAGCTCAGTGTTAAAACCCCGCTAACCGGTTATACATACATAAGAATATAATCTACAACCATGCTACTCCTTACAAACTTAAACGTGGGAATAGTATGGGGAATAGTTGGGCATGTCGGGTTCGTGTGGGGCGAGGCTAATTTTTTTATCATTCTTTGTTGGGATAAGATAGGGTGTGTGTGTGGAGCAACAGTTCACTATAGTTACTTCCACTACAACCAGTTGTACAATTTGCCTGTTAGCGATCCACATTCATCAAACACGTCCAAAATATTCTGTTTTACATTACAATTTTTCAATTTTCAAGGTCAGGAAAACGGCGTTTGTGATTTGTTCCGCCGAGTGATCTCTCAGTAATTCGACTGACGCTTGTAGCTTGGTGGGAAACAGAAAGTGATCCGATACAACGGAGAGTGCATACGGAGGGTACTCATCCGGTCTGACTCATAACACAGAACACATAAAATGACTTCAATTAAGTTCAATTAAAAAAAATGTTCCTAAAAGATAACTGCAACATTCCATCATATATGCAACTATTAAGTGTCAAGTGTACTTTTGTCAAGTACAATCATGAAATAACTTGCTTTCAAGAGCGATCAAAGTCGATATTGATGTTGTAACATAAGTGCGATATCAGCAACAGTATAAGAAACATCTTACAGATGCCTGAGTAGGCTTATTCTCTTGAACAATGTCTAACAGACTGATAGATAGGTGACTGGTTTGCATTCCTCAATTTCTATTATTCTTACTCCCACGGGGAAAATATATCTAACAAAATGATGAGGCCGAGCTTTCTCCTACATTCTTTTGTATTTCCATCCATTACGTTGCTCTGTACATCGCCTTGGCATACTTCTCTGTAAAGTTGGAACGTGAATCCTCATTGATGAGTAGGATACAGAGACGGATTGTTGCATCCAATCAGAATGCGCGTTACGTAGTAGTTGGTTTCGCAAGATGGCGACCCCCACTAAGAACGAGCTGTGTCGAATGTGCGGGGAAATTCTGCCGACAAAAACAGGAGAAGCATTTTCACGGCCACTTTCGGTGTTTCTGATCAATTGAATCAGATTGAAAACGAATCGCCTTACGTGTGTTGCCGACTTGAAATTGAAGGGGAACAACTCCTGGAGGTAAAAAGTCGCTCATCGTTAAAACTTCCACTAGGTGGCGCAGAGCAGTATTACTCTGCCACCGCCCAAGACTATCAAGGCAACGTAGAGAGCTTTGCGATGTAGTTGACTTGGTTGGTGAAGATGTGTCCCAGTCGCCTGCTAGCATTTCTCATCCAACATACGGTGCCACAATTCCTAGTTTGAATATATAAAGTTTAAGGAGGTTTTATTGTCAAACGTCACCCATTACTTTACTTGGGTCCATCAGTTTGATTTCAGGTACTTTATGGCAGTGGTCATTTTTCAATTTGCATGTTTTAAGGCCTTGTATGATATATGATAAAGGTTATCAAAGTGAGTAGTATATAGCGTAGTACATTCTCGCACAATTCAGCCGTGTTGATATATCTTCTAAATATTTGATGTTTCATATAAATTTCTCATTCAGCTGAACAGTCTGGGCCTATAGAGTGGCATTTATTCCAATTTCCCTATGTGACAATAGCTCATCGCCCGAGGGATTATCGTGTCGTCTTGTTATCCCCAAACGAATCATGTTGTCTTCTAATCTTAAAATGCTTAACGCTGCAGGACTGTTTTCGTCTATCGTGCCATTCTCCGTTATCACGACATCCTCGGGTGGTTTGTTTCTTAAGGTAAGGCTAAACCTGTGGATTTTGTGGTCGGATTCCGCTCCATTGGCGACAAAGACCTGGTCTTGGAGACTGCACACTCCCATTGGGCAAAACGTGTCACTCCTCGCAAGGGTTTGTCTGAATAAAAGAACAAAATTATCGTAGTTAATAACGAAATATATCTTTCTTTGATAACTAAGTTAATCGTGGCCTTGCTTAGGAGCTGCCTCTTGTGAATTGAAGGGGTGCAATTTGATTGTGGTTGGCTATTCTCAATCACCAACCGAATGTACTATAGAAGAACACTATACATGTGGATAACACAGTATCTGGAGTTGGCCACCTTTTCTGTGTATTTTAATGCTGTGAAGATCATCCATTGTGTGAGCATATTTGATAGGATGAGATAAGTATTCCAATGTTTGTAGGGTAAAGCTTGCGATGCTTAACTTCCACAGATGACGAAAGTTTGGAAGGGTATCCAACCGGTTTGTACTGCAGGAGTATTGTCGCATTCGTTTGAAGGGTGTCAGGGAGGCTGTTTTTAAAGCTAATTCAGCCGGGTGCTCAGCCTCGTCAACTCTCCACCGTTAAAGGAGTAGAGCATCTCACTGATTAATAAGCGTACTTACTCAATTACCAACCCTAATGTTTCGTGCCAGCCACACTACGAGTGTAATACGAACGATTTGGTTTTAACCCTATCTGGTCTGGATTTTTTGGGACCTGTCCAGGTTTTGTCCCCCCCCAATTATTTTTCTTACCGCTTGAGCTATGGGGCTGAACTTGCCACACTATACCCTTGGGTGAAGCTCTACCAGAAAATGTAAGAAAATCCAAGATGGTCGCTTCGATGACGTCACAGTGACGTCATTTTTCATTTATGCAACTTCTCCGCACAAACTGCATCATAAATTAGTAAATCGAAATTTCACTTCAATTTCTCTCTTTATAATAAAATATCTTAAAATATCAGACATTGATTTATGTAAATGCACAAATTATCTCTTTGTATGAGCTGAGGTACCATATTTTACAAGTAAGCTTTATATAAGTTGACTCGGGGCTAGATCTCAAATGACCAACATCTTGAGCGTGTCATCTCGTACTGTCCGCATGAATAAACACAATCAATGTAGTAGCGAGATACAATTGATGACTGGACAATCAAGGATATATGATATATATATGACCACAAATTATTAGCATAAATGGTTCTAGTTATCTGGCCTCCCCTATTATGTACATGGTTGAATTTTCAGAAGTAAATGTCCTTATGTTTGTTTTATGAGTGCTTGTCTCAGGTTGATACACTTCATCATATACAAATTGAATTTAATTCAGCCAGTTTCATTTTATGCTTGTGTTAAATTAGTTCTGTTGTAAATTCATATATACAAAATTTGTGTTATAACAAAGCAGCCGTGTTTAACACATAATGTCTCGCTGAACACTGCATTGCAAATTATAGTGTTGGTAATTTATAAAGAGTCTCATTTAAATAAACATTTCCTGTGTTGCTGACTCCTCACGTGTGAGCCATATACCATTATTTGTTCGAACTCATATATAGCCCACCTGCAAAGGTTACAGCTTATCTGCATTTCTCGTGTGTATTTATTGTTACTCGTAATCATAGTCAATTAAACTCGTATTGAATATTAATATGTATGCATCACAAAATTTGAACTATAACTGACCCAAGCGTGCTTACATAATTGAACAGCTGTGATGGACGGATGTATAAACGTCCTTCATGAGCTTAAATACTCCATACAGTACATTTTAATAATTTAATAACGGCGCTGTTTGACAATTCAGTGTTGTGTGATTTTCTAGCCTGAAGCTGTCGATATGCATGATAAGAAAACTGCCTGCCTGGACGGCCGTGTAATGACCAAGAGAACACGTATAAGATACAAAAGCACTCAATTCATTTTGTTCCCATTGGCAATGGCACACGCCTTGTTCATCAACAGGGAACCTATAGATGGAATGCAAAGCACTACGTGTAGTTCCATAACGTCATCCATGTTCCTGGCTGAATCAGATTCCAGTCAACCTGGAAACCAGCAATCATATTGTCCACAGATTCTTAACTATAAAATATATAAAGTAGCGGCGTGGAGGATAAGAATATGCGGTGGCTAAAATTATTCGTGTCCTATCTTCTCGCCCATATTGGACATTTTTATCCACACCAGGGACAAGTGTCCGTCCTTAGTTTCAACAGAGGAGGATATGAGAATGTTCAAGACATACTTAGCCATGTACCAATAAAGTCCGATCTTTCTTTTCTTACCACCCAACCAGTCGCCCCTTGCAACATGTATACATATATACGATAATGGATTGGGCCAATGAAAGTTAAAACACCTGCAAAACATGTATCAAAATATCACGATCTATATATACATTGGTGATAGCCAACCGGCCCATGTGCATCTGCGACCTAAAGCCCAATCTAGGCTGGGTAGCAACGACTAATAACACAATGACGACATTAGCTGGCGACCCGACAACTGCTAAGAAATTTATATTACCTGTTTCATCTTAAGTAAAACCATATATATTCTTTTTTATATGTTTGCAATTTACCAATTTTCACCTGTTATAATGTTTGCAATGCACTGTATAAGTATTTTAGTGACCTGTAAATGGAGTCAATCCGTTGGTCATTTTGAGAAATAAATAAATAAATATATAAATAAATAAATAAGAAACAATTGTCGACGCAATCTAGGTAAACCAAGATGGTAAATCAGGGAATTACCATCTAGACGTAACGCTATGAAAACTTTGTGCGAAATGTTCACCGATATTCTACGAGATCCCATAATAAGCCAATCACGAAAATTTCTGCCTTTTCTGTCTGACAATGATTGACGTTTAGTTCGGAGATTAACATCTTCGCAAGTCACAATCTTTTGATATTTTCTACCCCCTGGATACTGTTTCCCGATAATGTTTATATATTAGTCCACGTGCTACCGTGTGTAATTCCTGTGGGCGTGATTTTGAAACTGTTTCACCAAGCTAGCCACCTGACTGGCTAACAAACGTAGTTTCAAATTCGCACGGGATTTATATAGCGCTGAATTCAGATATAATATTCCGTGATATTATATCTGAGTTTACTGAGATTGTAACTGACGTAGTCCAAAAAAAAAGCTGTCAAGTAATTATGGTTGTTGTATGGCTGAGTCGAGTTAATAGTCAGTTCATTCCATATAATGCAGGAGGTGAAATGAATACAATGGATATAGAATAAACATACGTTGATTATTGACCAGAATATCCGACCTTCCTGGAAGCGTGTATAGTGGTGATACGGCATGAGAGAGAAACCATAGCAAAATCAACAGAGCTACAAACGTAATCTCCTCAGACAATCAGCATATGCCTTATGTTCACAATCAATACGGCCAACAAGAAACACTTCCTGGAAAACATTCCCTTATTAAACATTTCGGTTAACGCAGCTATACTGAGCTCGTCACTTAATGACAAAGTTGCATAGTTACTGAGGGGAACTGCAGGGCAACTGTTCAATACCTTTGGTTCCGATATAAAAAAAATACGGCTAATCAGGCTGGAGCATATCAGCCTACTATCGTGAATACAGGATGGTCAAACGTCATTTGCGCCTTCACTGAAAACATGGGGCGTTCACAGCCTAGACCGGTGTGATGGATAAGAATATCCTGGTGATTAGTGTCTCTTTTCATATCTTTTTCTATTGCAACCAAGGACTGACACTTGTCCCCAATGTGGAGAATGTGTCCTAGCTGGGTTAGAAGATAGAAGCCGGACACTCTTAGCCACCGGACATTCTTAGCCTCCACACCGGCTCAAAAGGGACACATACCCGCCAGGAAGAGGTGTCCCCTGTTCATGCCATACAACGTTCTGAATGGGATCTCTCATGAGAGCACATACTGTAGGACACTATACATATAATGTACTTTTTTTTTAATTCAGTTGGATTCTGTTGAAAATTCCTATATGAATTTGGGCCATAATCGTTCAGGACATCCTATAGATTTCCCGGGAATCTTACAGTATTATTTGTTGATGGCTGTCTGTGTTCTTCTCTCTGGGGCAGTGAGGTCAATGCTACAACATGGAGATATTAATATTAATGTAATACGGTCCTCCATGGTTGGAGTGTCGGTGTTTTGTATGACAGACCCTGGGGAGACCGCCTCCTTCTACGCCAGCCGTAATAATACAACTTCAATTACACAACGTAATCTAACAACCATCTCTCCATCCATCGATCCTCGGCTAGCTCCTGTCAGATTGTATTAGGTGCAACAGTTTCAAATAACAGGATAATACCCTGCTGATCAATGAAAGTATCAGAAAACATCTCCGAGCCGTTTCTGTGTAATTCCCTTCGATCGCGGCCCCATTACATGTATGTGATGTTATGACGTTCCAAGATAATCTTGTCAACTGCTTATCCTAGATATGCTGCAAAGGAAGCGAGATTCTCGCAAAATTGGAGTGTTGTATGACTGCACTGTGTTATCTTACACCGGAGCACAGTGGACAGGCAATATGCGGCTTATGAAGGGCCGTTCACGCCATAATTCGTCAAAGACCCACGCGTTAGACACAAGAACGACGCGCTAACTTTTACAACGTAAACTTGATAACCAGCCAATCATGATTCTGTATTTTTACCGCCAATATTTAAATTAGTTCATTTTACGCGTCAAGTAAGGACACCCACTTTTAACGTGTAACTTTAGACACCACGCAATTTACGTTCAACTCTCCGACGTGTACCTTCAACTTCACGTAATGTTCCTGTAGGTCGTCACAATCTTACGATACATGGGCCGTTCACGCCATAAATCGCCAACAATTTACGCGTCACACAAGAACGACGTGCTAAATTTTACAACGTAAACTTGATAACCAACAAATGATAATTCTATATTCTTACCGCCAATATTCAAACTAGTTTATTTTACGCGTCAAATAAAGAAATCCACCTTTAACGTGTAACTTTAGACACAACGTAATGTACGTTCAACTTGATGACGCGTAACTTAAAGTCCACATGATTTCTAACGCGTAACTTTAAACACAACGCAATCTACGCGAGTTTCAGACGTTTCCGGGTTGTATTAGCCAATCCTGTCCTCTAGCGGGAATTTCAACTGTTCTCATATTTACGTTTGTCATGTACCGGAAATGTTATCTCGACGTTTCCGGTATTCATAACCAATCATTCCCTCCGCGGGAATTTTAAATCGTTCTTATTTTACGTCCTAGCTTTACACCGGAAACATTGTGACTGTTCTGTTTACGTTGTAGTTTCAACCAATCAGATTAGCGCTCACTTCACGATCTCTTGGCTACCATCTGTACAACGATCTCCACCAGCTGATATTACGGGTTTATGAGCAGTGGTATGTACTAGTTTTAGCTTATTTTGCCAGAAAGACCAGAGTAAAACTAAGAATGATATAGCGCAGCGTACGCCTAAAGGTACGAGGATATATATTTCGTTCTTGTTTCAAAAGTGCGTTCTCTGATTATTTCATAATCAGGAATACCGATCGCCCCATCGACGATTTAGCATTGAGAATGTGATGGAATTTTCTTGTTTTAATGTCTTTAATTGAAATCCTGACAGAAAGGGGATACTTTCTAATGAAATATTGTCAAATTCAAGTCAAATTTCACATATTCGACTAAAACAAGGTTATCATGAATTAGGCCTACACGTAAATGCGCCCGTCACCAAAAAACGCCCATTTTCGCACAAAATTCATCTCTCATTTTTTTGTAGACCAAATATTAGCATGCTGTTTGTTCTATTGGCTCCCTAAAGGAATACGCCAATTACAGAGAATATATGTTTTAAGCGAGAATTATTTTTCCCACATTTCATAACCTGGGAAAATTCGGAAAATCGAAATTGCCAAGGAAGAATAGTTGTATTTTACTGAAAAGTATACTATTTTAAAACATCTGTATAAAGATATGCTTTTGACAGGAACTGTATACAATGAACAAAATAAGAATTCAGTCTTAATTTTATAATTAGAAGTGACAAATCAATCCTAGGAATATTTTTTTGGAGGAAATGTGTAATTAATAAAGCTCTTTTACGGAGAATATTGGTGGTGCAGATGATAATTTTAGCGCGAAACTGTAAAGAAAATATCGATCGATGCATTGCTACAATGAAGCATCTCAAGATGGCAGCATTGCTGGCTCTATAAAATGCGTACTCGTGATTCCGTCACGATTTTTTTTGATTCCGTCACGGACTAGATGTAACTCCTGTGATGACTCAGCCACTCTTTTCTCACGAGGAAAAAATGTTATCATCCTTGGGCACTGTATGTTAGTAAATGTCATATAAGAAAAATCAGATCGAAACAGAGCAGAAAAAAAAATGGGACAAGCAACACTAGTCAAAACATTTCCAAACATGATATAACGAGAAATCTGCAATATTTCGCAGGATATTATACTTTATTCCTACGAAGTAGGCTCTCATTTGCAAATTGTCCGGCAATGAGTCAGTCAGTCAGTCAGTCCATCCGAATCCTTTCGTCGGCAAAATAAGGAGAACTGTTGACATTAGAACCTTGATTTTTGGCATGAACGTGCAATAGGAGACTGTTACCAGCAAGTTCTGAGCTGACCTACTTTTGATGAAAATTTGACCTACTTAGGTGACCTATAACATTAGGCTTGGACCCCCAAGTCATCTTCCTCACCCTACTTCGTAGGTCCTGTGACGTTAGTCACACTACTCATGTAATTATTTGAAACTTGACAGCAGTAACTAGGCATAAGTCGGCTTTTCCTACGAAGTAGGCTCTCATTTGCAAGTTGTCCGGTAATGAGTCAGTCCATCCGAATCCTTTCGTCGGCAAAATATGGAGAACCGTTGACATTAGAACCGTGATTTTTGGCATGAAGGTGCATTAAGGGACTGTGACCATCAAGTTCTGAGCTGACCTACGTTTGATGAAAATTTCTGGTGATTTTTGATGAAAATCACTGGTGATTCTGACTTGGCAGTGCCCATCTTAATGTAGGCAGGATTTCAACTGGGGGTGGGGATTTCCAAGAGTTCAGTTCGCGTCGGAGTCCTAAGGTCACAAACCACTAAATATTCGCCTTACTTAATATGTAGTAAATTGGCCGAGCACATCTTGAGAAAACTATATTCCCTAATATTCGCCGCCACAAATGACCCACCACATCAGGTAGCCTGTCCTTTCCTCTCAAACATATGGAAAATTCAGCATACATTCCCCGCCATTTTTTCGAGATAAGACCGCCAGAAATAGGGTCATTCAGCCCGATACCATTACGGCAAATTTCGGAGGTGCCAATCAAACTGGCCCAGAATTTTTTCCGATTAAAATTTGAAAAGGTGGTTTTGATATATTTTAGAGTCAAATATTATGGAAATATTTTAAAATACCTCACAGACCATTTCTGGTCCAGTCAGGTATAATGGCCAATCATTGTTCGCCGGAAGTCAAGTCCTGATAATAATCTTAGACCCAAAAACTTCAATGGAGGTTTGTGACCCTAATGCCTACCCTACTTCGTAGGTCCTGTGACGTTAGTCAAACTGCTCATGTAAGAGAGTACAATTTCAGTAAAGAGCGCTTCAAACTTTTAAAGTACCTTCAAAACCGTGATTCCGTAACGCTGGAATTCATGTTATGTTAGAATATGTTCCTACGAAGTAGGCTACCATTTGCAAATTGTCCGGTAATCAGTAAGTCAGTGAGTGAGCCAGTGAGTCCATCCGAATCCTTTCCTCGGCAAAATAAGGAGAACCGTTGACATTAGAACCTTGATTTTTGGCTTGAACGTGCATTAGAGTATTGTTACCAACAAGTTCTGAGCTGACCGAATTCTGATGAAAGTTTGATTTATAATTATTTTTTTAATTATTTATTGCTGGCTCAGCGAGTGCACTGTCATGCCCATCGGGAACCCTTGGTTGTATGTTTCACTGTGACTTTTGAAGGTTTTCTGATACGACATATCACGCTGAACACACCGGTTCTCGTAAAATCACCGAAGTTAAGCGACTTTGAGCCCGGTCAAGACTTGGATTGGTGACCTCGTGCTGTACTGCTGGGCTGATAAGTGTGCAGGGTAATAGAAACTGAGAGCGATAATAGTTGCAACGCTAATGACTCACCAACGGTGACATCTGGGAAAGTTAATAGTACCCACTGTCAATTAAAGACTGCTATATAAATTCTCTCACGGTAGCACATAGGGCCCCAAAGTCATCTCTCGAGTACACACTTAAATCATATCAAACCCTGTGACGTTATAGTCACACTGCCATGTATAATATAGTAATGACAATTTAGTCTCCCACAACAGAGAAAGAATAATTGACCCCCCCCCCTACGAGAATCGAACCCACGATTACCTCAATCCATGATGTTGCTCTTACTCCCGTGAAAAATCAAAATGAAGGTTTTCCGTGTTGCAATATGCGCAATTGGCATGACAATTTGATACTGATTTTTTTACGGTGGTTCCTATCTCAACACTCTTATAATGAAAGTGCTGTATTTAACATTATTAATGTCCGCGAGGAACACCATCATACAGAGTGTTATATTTGTAACACTCTCAGCAAGTCTTGGGAGAAGCGTTATATCTTAGAAACAACGAAAATTTGATAATAAATTTTATATGAATTTATATTTAATCGAACTGTTTGACTTTAAAAATTGCATTTTCAGACTATAAAACCATCTCCAAACTCAGAAACCATCCTGTGAGCTATGCTGATATTTTAAAAACTGTTTCCTCGCCATGTGATCTTTTTAACAACAAATAAAAAGTGTGGGTCTTCGATCTACTTTTTTATGTAAAAAGCTTTGAGTGTCCCTATTTCCATAGTTTTCTAAGATTTGCGACGTCATTAACTCCCCTGATAACATCTCTCATCGGAAAGGCGAGATATGACGTTGAAAGCGTCATTACAGGGAAATCAACCGTTATGTGATTATCTTCTTGTCAAAAGCATCAGCTTGTTGATAGCAGTTTGTTCTCTCGTCCCCCTCCCAACACATCAGGTTAGGGAGATCCCGCTGTCTAAAAGCGAGGTTAAAAAGGTCGTTTTTGCTCAATAGCTTTTGATTCCTTCTTAACCAATATTTCAAAACTTCAGGCGCATTAATCTATATATTGTTCCATGTCCTATAATTAATTTGTCACTTGAAGAACTAGTCAATGTTGTTTCAATAGCGTGACAAATGTTTGGCCTATTATTCTGCAAATTAGATAGGTGACAATTTCGGTTTTTGCTACCATTTGATGGGGATATATATCTGTGTGCGCTTCAAGAGGATTTTGCGGAATTCATTATATAAACTGATTTATTGTGCAAAAAGGACCTTTTTTACGTCCACTTTAGAAAGCGAGATCGCCCTAACCTGGTAATATGTCTTTATTGATTTTTCCTTGTAGACCCATTGGTTTTAGCTTACTCCCAGAGTAGGCCATCCGCAACACTAGCGCTGATAGAGATCGTTGTCACCTTCAGTACATAAAAACACTCATATCACAAACTCATGGTAGAGATCGTTGTAAAGTGAATAGTGATTTTAATTAAAATTCTTTTCCCAATCAGACAGGACGACTTTGAGGCTTAATTATTTTAGTTCCTTGGACAATAAGCTATAACTAAAGCGACAAACACAGCCGGTGTGCAGTCATATATGCCCAAAGTAGATATTCCTAATTGGCATAGCAATCCTGTGTCCCAAATTAAAAATAATAAAAAGACATCAAGCTTTAGCTTGCACGTTCTATAAATCTAGATACTCTTGTGGGTACGCTGATCTATGGGGTTTACAGAACTTTTCGGTGCTTGGTCGATTATTTTGCCTTGAACGGGCATGCTACTCTCGAACGTCTAACAATTTATCGCTCCACGAATCGGTAGAGATAGTTTCGTTGCGGGTAGAGCTTTCACTGGTAGAAATCTGTTTGGATAACGACCGTGGGTGTAGGGCTAAGACGTAAAATAAGAAGGATTTAAAATTCCCGCGGACGGAATGATTGGTTATGAATACCGGAAACGTCGAGATAACATTTCCGGTACATGACAAACGTAAAGATGAGAACAGTTTAAATTCCCGCGAGAGGACAGGATTGGCTAATACAACCCGGAAACGTCTAAAGCTCACTTAGATTGCGTTGTGTTTAAAGTTACGCGTTAGAGAGCATGTGGACTTGAAGTCCCGCGTCACAAAGTTGAATGTACATTACGTTGTGTCTAAAGTTACACGTTAAAGGTGGATTTCTTATTTGACGCGTAAAATAAACTAGTTTGAATATTGAGGGTAAGAATACAGAATTATCATTGGTTGGTCATCAAGTTTACGTTGTAAAATTTAGCACGTCGTTCTTGTGTGACGCGTAAACTTTTGGGGATTTATGGCGTGAACGGCCCATGTATCGTAAGATTGTGACTTCCTACAGCAACATTACGTGAAGTTGAAGCTACACGTCGGAGTGTTGAACGTAAATTACGTTGTGTCTAAAGTTACACGTTAAAAGTGGGTGTCCTTACTTGACGCGTAAAATGAACTAATTTAAATATTGGCGGTAAAAATACAGAATCATGATTGGCTGGTTATCAAGTTTACGTTGTAAAATTTAGCGCGTCGTTCTTGTGTTTAACGCGTAGGTCTTTGACGAATTATGGCGCGAACGGCCCTTCATAGCGGCTAAACACACACGTGTGCTACTTCTATACGATACGCTGAATGCCTGTTATGGTTTTTTACCTCCGTCGATCAGACGGAGGTCTAGGAATGCAACGTGAAATCTCCCGCCAAATAATTGTCATATGGGGAACCCACGACTCGCGTGATTTCCAATAGGGTTTGTCATGGTTCCCGACGAAATTTTGAAGCAATGATTTTGGACACAATTGAAATGAAAGCTCGTGTGAAACACAGTCGAAGAGCATTTCCCCAGACAATTTTGTAACACATAATTTGGTACTCACAGGGCTTTAGATCTCCCCAATTTGGGCACACCCCCTATTAGGGGTGGCACTTGTTTTTAGGATGGGACAGAGTGGGGGGCAGATACCCCTGGAGGATGAACAATCAGGAATCATCCCTGGTAGAAGGGATTTCTTCATCAATGGTTGAAACCCAGTGTGAGGCAATACCAATTTTATTTTGCGTTTCATGGGCCCATCGACATTAAAAAATCGAATAAAAATAAAATTTCAAATTGCCACTTTTATATTTCCTACGAAAGTTTGAACATAAAGATTTTAACCCCCTTTTTATTTCTGATTGTATGAATTAGGCTGTTGTATTCTATCTGAAACAATGCCAGCAAATAAAAATGCCAAACAACAAAAAATAGATATCTTTCACTATAATTTTTCACTGTAAGTCAGCGAATTGTTGTTGTTGTAAAATTCTGCTAATACTACTTAGGCAATAACGACATTCAATGTAAATCGGGAACCTTCACTGGCTGTGTGATGTATCACTCTGTCTTGGTACTCATATTTCGACAGTGATGCAGTATGTCAGAGCTAGGAAATGAAGGCTATTTCAACAGCTCAGCCGATACAGCATGGTTTAAGTTACTGTTGAAGCATGAGACTGTTGAAACACATGCAAAATTCGCTAAATTGTTCTGGAAGAAAAACCACAGCCACAACAGAATGATGACAATGTTAGATTTGAGGTGTATGTTAGCAGTTAAGATAGTTTTGACCTTGAGAAAATAGGTCAATGTCAGTCATATTCATTGACTTCAGGTCCATCATCAGTTGCATATGTGGTATCAATTTAGAATGCCTAGCTATATTTCATGTTATATCATAATATACAATATATAACTTGAGAAAAAAGATTCAGTCAACTGGGATAGGCTTGTAGTCAGTCACCAATTGCACAAGTATTATGAATTTGGAGAGCCTATCTTCACTCCTTTAAAAAGTATTGCTAATGCTAAATTTGACCTCGATAAAACAGGAGAAGGTCAGTCAATTTCATTAGGCTTCTGATCCATCACCAGCTACATATGTGGTATGACAAGAAAGATGGGCAAACAGAGAGACAAACAGATGACACGGACAATTCAGTTCATTTTGGGGCATCATTACATATCATCTTCAAAGTCTAAATATTCTGTCAAAATGCACAAGAACACACCATTTTACTTCAATTGTAGAGAAGAAAAGCAACTCCGAGTAGGAATCACAATTTATTCTGTATATTTTGCTATTAGTTATAGCACCTTTAGCAGTGAACAAAGTTACAAACAGCTCCATACGCACAGTATATATACAAGGCATAATGTGATCTTAGCCAATACGCATTTATGAGGTAAGCCAGTAAATTATATCAGGTTGGACAGATATTAAAATGCCGCCATTTTCAGAAATTGTTAAATGTTAAGCGATAACCTGACAGTGATCTACAAATGATGTGATTCAGGTGTATATCTGTTACCATGATTCAGTCATAATATTGTCTGTAATATATTTATGTCGACAAGGAATACATATAATTATTTGATAATATTATTAACTGTATGTTGTTTATGATTAATATGAACTTTTTATTTGCTGGAATACAGCAATTTGTTCCATATGGGCAATATTCTCATCAGCCATCACCATTCAATATGAATGTGATACATGCACAAGTCCATGGTCATTGATAGAGTATGGTGAAGGTGACCTGTAACATCAGCATACAAAATTATACCGAGCGCATTGAATCCTCACCACATGATGCTGAGGCAGATCAGAACGGAGTGTCGGTAAAATCAGGTGTGTTTTGTAGAGGATTCTCTCAATGATGATGCTATACTGTACACATATAAAATATGAAGTGTTGATGTGTCGGGCCTATAGCACAAAATCACAAGCAAATTGGTACAACTAGACACACAGGGTCTCATTTCTGCCGCTAACGTGTTGATTTGGGTGGGGGCATCCTCTCAGGGGGAGGTGGGGTTGGGAAGGGGCCTAATGTCTCAAGCAGTATTCAAGGTTTTCCATCAATATACTCTATTCCATACCCCAATATTTCAAGCACGTGAAATCAGACAAAACTTATGTGCGGGGAATGTGACTTCCACATCCCTGGCTGGACATGCTAGTGGGGAACCCTCAATCCCAGGTTAATTACCATTGGTGGAGTTAACGTCCAACAAATGCAAAATTGAGCTTGGCATCCGGTCCTATGTTATTCAGCGATGTATTCCCCTGCGGACCCTGTTGCCTCAACGGAGGTCTTTGCGCTCATCCAGCGCTTTCTGAAAAATGAAATGCACCTGTGCGCCACGATGTTTATCGGCGGAAGTTAATAACTGACACAGCATTCATCGCTACATTACAGCATTGCTACGTTGTCATCGTATCGTTAACACTATCACATTACCACAGCGCCTGCATCCCCTGGATCCCCTGGAAGCGGGAACAAGACAACTGTCTTAACTTATTGCAAATGCGATTCACTGAGCACAGAGACATCATAATCAACAGGGAATGCAATTTGGTTACCATGGCTATAAAAGGGTAATGGTATAACCAAAAGAATTTTCATTGGCTGGTGTTACGCAAGTCTTCACCTAGCGCGTTAACAATACAATCGTTCGTTACCCAGCAGATGGCCCATCATCGTTAGATCGTTAGATTTTTGGTATGTGCTTTAAAATAGGTTAACCAGAAGACTATACTGTTAGGTCATGTGGCTCTGTCAGTAAGTCGGCACCTCTTCCCACTTCCCACTTCCCTTATATGTGTTGTAATTTGTATCTGTATATGGCGAGATTCTGCTGGTGGACGTTTCGTCCCCGAGGCCCGCCCCCTGCACAGACCTTTTGGTCTTTGATATATGTTGGCATTGTGGGAATTTGATGCTTGGTCGACATCGGGCCTTACAGTCTAGTATTTTGTGTTAAATGCCATCATTTTCATCTGACGACGATACAGCTCATCAATCCCCAGTGTACGACTTGTCACAGCGACACAGCTCACCAATTACCAATATACGAGTTGTCAGAGCATTTCCATCATAGCTCTCTAGATTTGTATCTAATACCGCTTATGCCGGTGCTGGGGGCCGTGTGGTCATGTCATCCAAGTTGCCACATGAATAGGTACAATAAAAGCGTACCTGAGATACAAGACCTATCACGAATCGTTAGATTCTTGGTATGTGCTTTAGAATAGGTTAACCAGAAGACTATACTGTGAAGTCATGTGGCTCTGTCAGTATGTCGGCACCTGTTCCCACTTCCCTTGTTTGTGTTGTACTTTTTACCTGTATATGGCGAGATTCTGCTGGTGGACGTTTCGTCCCCGAGGCCCGCCCCCTGTACAGACCTTTTGGTCTTTGATATATGTTGGCATGGTGGGAAGTTGATGCTTGGTCGACGTCGGGCCTTACAGGCTAATCTTTTGTGTTAAATGCCGTCATTTTCATCTGACGACGATACAGCTCACCAATCCCCAGTGTACGAGTTGTCACAGCGACACAGCTCACCAATTACGAATATACGAGTTGTCAGAGCATTTCCATCATGGCGCTCTAGATTTGTATCTAATACCGCTTATGCCGGTGCTAGGGACTGTGTGGTCATGTCATCCAAGTTGCCACATGAACAGGTACAATAAAAGCGTCCCTGAGATATAACACATATCACGAATCGTTAGCTTCTTGGTATGTGCTTTAGAATAGGTTAACCAGAAGGTAAATGGTATAACCAAAAGAATATTTTCATTGGCTGGTGTTACGCAAGTCTTCACCTAGCGCGTTAACAATACAATCGTTCGTTACCCAGCAGATGGCCCATCATCGTTAATCGTTAGATTCTTAGTATGTGCTTTAGAATAGGTTAACCATGTTGATTATGATGTCTCTGTCCTCAGTGAATCGCATTTGCAATAAGTTAAGACAATTGTCTTGTCCCCACTTCCAGGGGATCCAGGGGATCCAGGGGCTGTGGTAATGTGATAGTGTTAACGATACGATGACAACGTAGAGATGCTGTAATGTAGCGATGACATCTGGCTCTGTCAGTATGTCGGCACCTCTTCCCACTTCCCTAAAATGTGTTGTAATGGAGTCAATCTGTTTAAAACTCAGACTTAATAACCGTTCCTCTATCGGAATTAGCGACATGTCCGATAGAGGAGCGGTTATTAAGTCTGAGTTTTAATCAGATTGGTCATGGTGTATAACCGAGTTCACAGGCCAGAATAGCCTCTATTTACAATCTTGAGGTATTTCGTATATCGGGATGTGTGAACTTATGCACCAACTTCGTTGATGAACTATATAGTTATACCGCTTTAACACAGTTATACTTGTTTTTAAAGGGATCAACGGCCTCGCTCCTAGTTATATATCCAATGCGTTAGACGTTTATAACCCCATTAGAAATCTTAGATCGTCAAATCAGGGCCTACTTTTAAAAGTGAACTTTTTAAGAAATCTTTTAAGATAAATGGACCAAAACTTTTTAACGAACTTCCAATTCATGTTAGAGGTTGTTTATCTTTGATTAGTTTTAAAACAGCCTGTTATAAGCATTTCTTAAACCAATTTTTACTAGAAAACCCAGCCTAGTCCTTGTTTTCTGTTGTTTAATTTAATTTAATTTTTTTTATTTTTTAGTATTTTTTTTTAGTATTTTTATTTTATTTTATTTTTTATTATTAATAGTATTTTTTTATTATTATTATTATTATTATTATTATTTTTTAATCGTCAATTCTAATATGACTGTTATTCATGTTTATCTTTGATCAGTTTAGAAAACCCAGCCTAGTCCTTGTTTTTCTGTATTTTTTTTTTTTAATTTAATTTAATTTATTTTTTATTATTATTATTATTATTATTATTTCAATCTCGAGTTCTAATATGACTGTTATTTCATGTTGTATGTAATATTGTTTTTATTGTTGCTGCCCTCGACGCCGATGAAAAGAGGCCTTTGGCCTATCGGAACTATCGAGGTTTTCTTAAATAAAGTGTATTATTATTATTATTATTATTATTATTATAGTGTTGCAGTACATTTTCTTAAGATTCCCACATATTTTTCAACAATATTCGACATCCACGTCTGTTGATGACGGAAACACCACTCTAGTGTTTGTAGACCTCTCTCCGTACTGCCAACTTACGGTCGATCGATCGATGGATATTTGAATTGAATTTATCCGGGTGAACTTCTTCACTGCAACAATCGAGCACGCGTGTTTGCTTATTGATTGGTTCGATCTATTGACCTGCGGGATCTGGACTCGTAAAGACAAAGGACCAGGTATGTTTAGGTGAGTAAATGGCCCCAGAACAGGTGCTGCAGAAGTGTCAAAAATAAAATATTACATATACAAGAAATTGTTCAGTTAGCATGAAGTACAATATTATATTGTATACTCAGAAAAGTTTCAAGGCACCTAGTCTCATCATTCTCGAATAACAGGGCCGTGAAGTAGTGCATTCGTGCAGAATCGCCAATTTTGAGGCGAAAACACCTCATATTTCATTCTATAAACTTATGAAGATAAACGATAACCAGAACCAGCTTGATACAGCATACTCGCTGTTCAATACGTAGTCGTAGACCAAATCTGGTTTTGGTTATCTTCATATGTTTATAGAGAACAATAATTCAGTCCATCATTTCTAACGAGCGCGATCGCGCTCGCGCACCTCAGCGCCCGTAAAAGCGGCCACAGAGGCGCGAATAATCGCACTCCTCGATTTTCCACAAAAAAAAAATGTTATTAAGCGCAATTTATTAGCAGATCTGCATGGACACGAATGTTTTAGAAATGCCTGATGAAATTCTTCAGTCGATTCGGGCGGCTTCACAACTTTCCGTGACGTAACACACAATACACAGTGCAGATAATATGCGATAAGTTACGGGCTGTTTCATTGGCTAAGACACAAAACGCACCAATCACGATTAACGTACCATGGCTCTCCTACAAGGGCCACTGCATGACCACGCCATTTTGTTTGGTTGCGAAGTGCTGCAGTTTTAACCTTTATGATGGCAGGCGCTAGCGTACAACTTGTGACGTTCAAAGATTGGAATATTGGCAGCTGCATTGGTTATATTGCGGAGGTCGACGACAGGGGCCGAGAAATGGTGGGGCAGGTTTGGTGCAAACTGTGCGCTAAGCACGTTGATAGAATAATGGCAGACCGGCGTGTCAAGGGCAAAGCAAAGACTGAAGCAGTTAAGTACGCCCGCGGATCAAACTTTGTTACAAAATACATAACCTGTACAACGCTCTCCTCAAATATTTGAGGAGTGTGGTTTCGAGGAGTGTGATTTGCACTCCTTGCGTATTTGAGGAGTGCGATTTATAGCACCCGTACAGTTTTCAAAAATGATGGACTGCAATACGAATTGTTTTCACCTCGGCATCAACTATTTTGCACGAATGTACTACTTCATGACCCTGTTACTCGAGAATGATGAGACTCAGTGCCTTGAAATTTTCCTGAGTACATGCCAATTGAACAATTTCTTGTAATGGAAGTATTTTCTTTTGGTACTTCTGCATTGCACCTGACCTGGGGCGATTTACCCATCTAAAGATACAAGGTCCTTTGCTTTGCTAGATGTCCACATGATCAGCTACAACAAAAGCGTGACTGAGATACAAATCATCACAGGGATCATTTTTTATTCTTGTGATATTTTTACATATGCAGTCAGAATATTGGCCTGTGGGGTCACATGACTTCTTGTCAGTACACCGGCATTTTTTCACACCACATTTTTATGTTACGTTTAACTGCAAATAAATTTCTAGTATACAGTGGGATGCAGATGAGAAGAAGAGTATGAGAGCTATAACTCACAGAAGCACACGATGCTCATAAACTAACTACATCATGTACATCTATAGGAATTGCCAGCTCAGAGATCACATGGCAATTTTACCTTCTTCTGTTTATAACAGGTGTGATTTTATTTGTAAGAGATGTTGCAAAGACATTCCAGCAAGCGATACTACTGAGAAATTCTCTATCTGACATGGCAATCTAACAATTACAGTACCGCTCTTTTCTATTCCCCAGTACAGCTGCAGTTATAAATGAAATAATTTTCACATTCTGCACATATTGAAATAAAACTACATATTGAGATTTCTATAGCATAAAGGTTCATACTTCAAGTACAAATAGTATATTTGTGGGATCCCTCATAGCCCAAGTCAAAGATCACTTCTAATAACACCATAGCATGTTCATTTGCGAGAACTAAAACGTGTCTTCTTCAAATAAGAGTCCGAAATGGGAGTCGGGTCGAGTTCTATAGCAGCGTGTTACTGGCTTTATCCAATTGAACACCCTATGAGTAGAGAGTGCCACTTTGGAATATATTGGGCGTGGTAGCTTAGTGATGGTGTGTGGGTGATATATTAAGTATGAACTTCATCTTTGTGTACCGTCTTGTGCGTCTTCATGTACCGTCTTCAGTTTGTGCGCCGTCTTCAAAGATTACTTCTATTATACTTCCGTCTTGTGGTGATATAAAACCAGAAAGAAATATAGAGTACGTGAATGTCCATTCGCGACAGCCCTTTTTTCTAATATAAACTACTTTACAACTAAATAGGAAGAGATCATCCGGATTAATCAAACAAACGTCTTTAATAGCTGAAACAGCTAAGTAAATCTAGTAATGCATTATATAGGGATTGAAGGTCATTTTTTTTACACATTCTTTATCTTTTTCGCTTTTGAACGGTAATCTCACCTGGATACCGAAATATCAACATTTTTTTTACAATTAAGTCAGAGCGATCAGTGATGATTCACCAGGTAACAATTTGACACATCCGCCGTCTTAATTCATATACCGGTATTACATGAACACTACTGTCACGACCTGGCAAACGGCACGTATATATATGTCAATACAGAAGCCCATATCAGGGGTTGAAATGTTTGTAAAAAATTACTCGTCCCAGGTGACAAGTGACTATTTTTTTTACTTGTCACCTGGCTGTCAGTAGTTGTCTCAAAATATTACCAAGTTTTGACTGTTCCTTATATACTCAACTGTGTTGTAATTTTTCATGAAATAAAACAACAAGTTAGATTCAGACCTTCTGGGTTTGTTGCAGTCTAACCACCACAATTTGATGGCTGGGATAGGGTCAAAGGTAGTAACAGAGTAATCAGACAGTGACAATGACATAAGGTCATTCAGGGAGTCTTCATTTAATGTAGCTCGAAAGTCATTCTTCACACGCTTCATAAGACTGAAACCTCGCTCGACAAAAGCTGTTCAAAACAATACTGTCTGTCCCAGATAATATATTCCGAGATGTTTTCTGCGATATTTTGGAGAAAATTTATCGTACAGCTTTGAAACTTCACACAGTATATAAACTAAAAAATAATAATTTTTCCCCCCATATGTCATTAAAATCTGTTGGGAATTGACGAAAATCACCAATACCTACCATGTTATTTTGGGGCTACGATGACATTGTTCTGTCAATGTTATATAACATGCAGACTTGGTGTCATGACGTCAAAAAATAACCTACAAATCTCCCATCTAATTGTTGTTTTCGCGATTTGTTGAGAACTACTGGAAGGATTTTCTTGATACTTTGGAATAAAATTAGTACTTTTTAGTTGATATCCTGTGTGAAGTTTCAATATGCCCGATCAATTGTCTCCGAAATATCGCCGAAAACGTCTCGGATATATTATCTGTGACAGACAGTAGAACCAGTATTTTTACAAGAGCAAGAATGTTTTCAATATCATGGGAGTTACTCTTTCGACGGATAATTTTTGGCAAGAAATTCTTGATTGTTCTGCCTTCTTATGACTGGGTTTCATTCCGACGTTTCAGAAAACGATCCATATTACTGTGGACGAATAGTTGTCACTGACGCTCTATTCAACCAAAATGATCGAACAACCATAACCAAACGTGTCAGATTCTATCAGCTACGCTGACTGGCTGGATGGAGTAATTCGGCTAATGAAATCGCGCGTACCATAATAAGGTTATTTTCTATCTTCGCGCACAGGAGAGCGGTTTTCAAAAGACAGTGACAACAACGACATCGGTCGTACGGGCCAATTGGAATCCCGTAAATTTGATCAACTTCGGGGCCTGCGGAAACTATGCTACACACGTTGTTTTGTTAGGCGAAGTACATATCTGTTACAAATAAAGACGGCACTTTATGGCTTTGTTGTCGCAGGCGACAAGTCACTTTTCTTTTTACTTGTCACTTGCGAAAATCACTTGTCATCGACAAGTAGACAAGCGTTATTTCGAGCGCTGCATATAGTATGCATATAGAGGCATTAGATGGGTCGGACAGCGTAACATAAATACATATTCATCCATCTCAACAATTATTACGATATCGATATTAACTTCGTCAAGTCCGACATCTATCGACCACCCTAATAATCGGAAGACACTTCTAAAGCCTCATACCGAGCCAAAACAAAAATATAACGCTAATGAAAGCACATTTCTACTTCTGCATAATACAATTTAGTATCTCTGAAAATGGTCAGCCGCTTTGCACCTTCACATATAGCTCACACTGACCATACACTGATGTGTAACACCGCTCTTGAATAATACAACGAAGGAAACACTGCTAAACTATTTTAGATATTTCACACGACTGCTAATGAATACAGTCAGTAATTGTTCCACCTGGGAATATCATGCATGAAAGCATTCTGTCAATTCGCTGGAATTGGGGGTCCAATTTGACCCATACATAAGCAAGCAGCCTCCAAATGATATACGCCGAGAACAGTCAGTGTTAAATAGTCCGATCTAAGAATCCTTCAATAAACGCCAAATGAATCATTCTTTGGTGCGATCCTAGCTCAAGGCTAACTCTATCATCCGGATTTGTCGATTTTTTCCGTGCCTTTACAGAAGAACAAATCGATGACCATGGACATATACCCTGCAGTGTACGATAGCTAATTGCTCATTCAAACTCTGTCCGCACGACGTATCGTACATTATAACTGCAGGCGAATATCGCTGATCATTAATCCATATAGTGATTATGGTTATGACAGATATACGGATGCAGGCTTTTTCCGTTCTATCCCGGCCACTTGTACAAGCCTCAACAGCATACGTCGGAAATAATTCCACGTCGTGCAATTAAATTCATACACAAGGTATGTCGGGTGGATGTTGTGGGATATGGGGAGAATGCAAAACTAATATCTCTGTATAGGCGCTTGATGAGCGTTGAATAGTTGAATGTGTGTGTGGCTGAAGTAAGTGACGGGCAGGGGCAGGGGGGCTCTATTTTGGGGCATGCGGTGAGAACTGTGTGTGTGAGTGGGGCGAGAGGGGGGGGCGGGGGGGGTACGAGTTTTGAGGGGTTGTATAGTATTCAGTTTAGGAATAGAGAAAGTGGAAAATGGTAAAGCATAAAACGTATTTCTCCTCCATTTAGATGCATCACATGTATACAAGTAACAGTACATATACTCTTCACCTCACTTCATCACTAAATATTGACTATATTCCATATTATTCTTGTTATCATATCTCATATTACATTTCAAAAGGTGATGCGATGCAACAAGAAAACATATTAATTAAAAGCTAACAGTATGTTCCGTAATTAACATACCTTGGTGTTAGGATGAGTGTTTTTGTTTTGTCCACATCAACGGTCATGACATAAAGCCCGGACTCGGAAGCAATCACCACTATTTCTCGTTCCCCAATCGTGGTTAAGCAGACAGACGCCGGTAGACTAGGATTAAGGTTAGGGTTCAGAATCTCCGGTAGATCGAACCTTTTCATCGGCACCCCATAAATGTTAATCACATCGACAGAGGACGTCTCCGAGTTGACCACTAGTAACGACTGGGTG
>JAVTVY010001155.1:0-33557 GCA_036873755.1 Hanleya hanleyi
AAGATTGTCTTAAATTTTATGAGTATTATCAAGGAGATTGAAGATATGAAAGGATATTGTTCATAGCTGGATAGAACTTACTTTCATCACACTTGCCTGCCCCCGAAAGTAAGTGTAACCATCCACATCTTTGTGGATTGTGGTAACTGGTAAACTCCACTGCATCACGGAAATTTGTACTACATACATGTGCTGAAATGATAATAAAAGAAATAATAGAACTTGTAAATACCAATTTATGGTGATTTTAGATATACTGGGTACTAGATGTAGGAAGTTCAGTTTTCAACTCTGTTACTTGAATACAGAGAAAAGGTAACATTCTCATTCTTCATTCAAATTGAAGAGAAGTCCTATGGAATGACAAGACGTGACACTTTGGAGCTCATGCTATCGAGAATATCATGATTTAAAAAAAAAATTATGATTTGGGACTCACATTTTGGTAGGTGACAAATCATGTCCCCCTATTCACCGACACAAAAAAAATGTTATTTTTAATAATTTCCTAATTTTGAGGTCACAGAGACCTTTGACCTTGACCTATTTTCTTGGCATGCGACACTTCATTTTCCCTATTGAATTCACTAAAAAGAATAAGAAATTATTAATGATTTCCTGATTTTTCGGTCACACTGAACTTTTATCTCGATCTACATTTGGTATGCAACACATCGTTCCCCCCCTGGGGCATCCGCTCGACAAAAATTAGAACTGTAGATAGAAAACTGTCAATGATCAATGATTTCCTTATTTAGGCAACACTGACCTTTGACCTCTGACTTCGACCTCAATTTTGGTATGTGACACATCGTCTCCACCTAGCATATTGACTCACAAAAAATTGCAACTGTTGATAGAAAACGTTCACAGATATAGACTGGACACGAACACTTCAGTGGTTTCCTGTTTTTCAGGCCACTGACTTTCAACCTGTGAACTTGACCTTTATTTTGGTATGCGACACCGTCTCCTCGTAGGGTATCCAATCACCAACAAGAGCCCAAGGGGCTTCAATATACGCCCGTATATCTGGAATTATATTGGTCCAAATTTCAAGGTTGTTTAATAGCCTTGATTCCAATTGGTAGCTAGCAATCCAGAGAAAGGTCTACAATTTTGTGCTTCTGAGAATGTAACACATATCACATCTAAAATTGAATGATAAACTAAAATGAGCTTAACTCTTGGAAACTAGTTGACCTTGGAGCAAGAACCGAGAGCTCATATATCCCACACTGAAATCGACAATAATCATGACAGTCAAACACAAGAAAATAGTAGTTTTCCTGCAAAAGCATTTCTTTCAGACGAGAGAATTTTTCATGAAGGAAGAAGAAAGGGATGAAGTAAACCACATTCTTGAGTTGATAAACAGGTATGAAGTTCATAAAGGACCCCTCTCCCCGTTAAATTAGTAAAAGTATGGTTTTTATTTCACAACAGTTTAACTAAATGTAGCTGTTTCAAACACGGGAGACTCCACAGGACAAATGCCATATGTTGGGGAGAGAACTCTGAATATTCTAATCTACCACATATAATCAGCTAAACATGGCTCAGTTTTGGGGGACTGTGACCTTGACCTTTGACAAATTGATGTATGGCTCCTCTTCGCCATGCGAGTAAGGTATTTGATACCATTCCATACCATGAAACTAGAGATATCGTATGGACAACAAATGTTAATGGATGGACAGAACGCAACATTGCATTACATGACCTCATCTTCGATAGGCATATGAAAAAATGTGACTTAATTAATGATATCTGATTTTGGAGTCACCGTGACCTTGACCTTTAACCTTGACCTAAATTTTGGTACACGACATCATCTTCCCGTCAATGTATCAATGGACACAAAAAAATCATGATTTTTATGAATTTCATGATTTTGGGGGTCACAGTGACCTTGACATTCGGCCTTGACCTACATTTTCGTACGTGGCACATCATGTCCCCCTAATGTATCTACAAAAAAAGTACTTTTCAAAGATTTCTCGATTCTGGAGTCACAGTGACCTTGACCTAAATTTTGGTACATGACAAACCCCGTAATTTCTCAATAGACACAAAAAATCATGATTTTTAACAATTTCCTGGTTTTGGGGTCACAGTGACCTTTGACCTTGACCTAATTTATTGGTATGCGAACTTCATTTCGGTATGCGAACTTCATTTCCCCCTATTGAATCCATTCACCAAAAATTAGTAGTTTTTAATGATTTCCTGAGTTTTAAGTCACACTGACCTTTGACCTTGATTCTGGTGTAACAGTGATCTTGACTATTGACCTGGATCTAAATTTTGGTACATGACAAAATGGCTACCCGTATTTTCTCAATGGACTCAAGAAATCATGATTTTCAATAATTTCATGATTCTAGGTCACAGTGACCTTGACCTTTGACCTTGACCTACATTTTGATATGTGATACATCGTGTCCCCTAATCTACTGACACAAAGAAATGTTATTTTTAATAATTTCCTAATTTTTGGGTCACAGTGACCTTTGACCTTCGACCTTGACCTATATTTTGGTATGGGACACTTCATTTCCCCCTATTGAATCCACTCACAAAAAATTAGAAATTTTTAATGATTTCCTGATTTTTCGGTCACACTGACCTTTGACCTCTGACCTCGACCTACATTTGGTATGCAACACATCGTTCCCCTCTAGGGCATCCACTCACCAAAAATTAGAACTGTAGATAGAAAACTGTCAATGATCAGTGATTTCCTGATTTTAGGCAACAGTAGAGACCCCAACATTTGTTTCATCTAATTTATTTTGGACTAGTTTAGATTTGATTTCATAGGGGGCATTTTTTAAAGTTCAACGCTTTTTAAATTTTTGAAAACGAATAAGAACTTGATTTTATGCAGATTTTTAAAGTTATTTTATTCCAGTGGTTTATCGGAAATCAGTCTATGTTAAAACAATGGGGAGCCTAATGGGTAAAATTGTACACAATTATAGGTAAATTTCTGCAAAAACTTTTTCCTTTTTTTTAATTTCAGGACAATTTTAATAAAATTTGGTTGTCAGGGGTTTTTGAACATGCCAGATCTGCTGGTGGTCATTTTGTTGACGCCGCGGCAATATTTAGCTGACTAATTTGCATAAATTTGCATAATGGAACACTGTTTTACTATGGTACCAGGGTACCTGCATTGAAACAAGTATCAAATGTCACCAGGATTTCTAAGTGTGAACTTGAATTTTATTGAGAAAAAGTTTGGGACCCAAGGAAAGCCTTAACATTCCCACACCACATAATTATCTTTGCCCACTGACATTCATTACTGAGTTAATTTCCATAAATTTCTTACTCAGTATGGAACATTTATTTTATTTGATGATGTATATTCTAATTTTCTAATATAAGAAATCAGTTACAAAAAATGGATATTTTTTTTAAAATCAAATCAGTTGAAGAGCCTGCATTTTCTTTTGTTCATTCTGTTGTAATTTAGTAGATGAAGCACCATTGTCAGCCAGAAAGAAAAACATTTGAGTGAATGGAGTCAAAGAAAAGTTGTTGTTGTTGTTGTTGCAAAATAAAATAAACAAAGATTGACAAAACTTTCTTCATCACGACTATTTTTACGCTATTAATTTTTTTTAATATTAAAACATTTTAGGAAATATTATTCTGGCAAAACAAATTAAACATTTCAACAGATTTGTTTCAAATCGCACGTTTAGTCCATGCTTGAAAGTTCAATTCAAGGGAGATTACTACTAACATGACTGGAGCTGTTTTCTCATTACCCGCGAAAACGACAACCGCATGCTGTACCACCTGGACGTGGTAAGGAGAATTCCATGTTGAACCACAAGACGGCTTGCGAGAGATTTACTGTCTTTGAGGTCATGTAACTTGACATTGTAATACATTCTGATATAATTCACATACCGTAACAATATCGTAAAACTAAAATTTATAGCAAAATAGATCGTTTTTCACTAGCATTCAACCTCAACCAACGCTATCAAAAGGGCGCCGCCATTTTAGACGGGAGACTCCCATTCGGAACACCCGAGCGGAAATCTACGAAGGGAACTGATTCTACATTCGGAACACCCGAGCAGCAAATTCTACGAAGGGGACATTCGGAACTCCCGAGCGGAAATCTACGAAGGGGACTGATTCTACGCTCGGGGGACGACAACATGAATTTCCTATGAATCTCCAGATGTGACGCGCCGGAACGGTTTAATACGCATGGCTCCGAAGCCCAATCACTCTCGCGGAATAATCCCCGACCAGCAAATATTTCCCTGCGAGTCTCTGATTTACGTCAGATATTCTAAAAACTGTTTATTCTTTTCATTCGAAGCACGTTTCAATGAAAACCATCAGTTTAAATGGTACACACGCCACGTATTGGCAAGATATAATTCCCGTGACGTCACTGACAGTTCCCTGACAGACCGAAACACACGTGACCACGCTCTAGTCCAATATATGGCGTCAATGGCCTTCGAGGGACATCTCAAACCGGAGATCCCCGAGAAGTTGCGAATGCGAAGGGGACTGATTCTCAAACCGGAGATCCCCAAGAAGTTGCGAATGGGGAGACTCCCTCTGTCGGCATGACCTCGTTACCCCTGGTTACGTTGAACAACAAGACGTCTTGCTCTTCGGGGGACAACAAGTCGAAATAAGTTCGGGATTTCGACATGAGCCAGTACAATTTTTATTTATATATCAGCCAGAACAGTGACACGAACATTTAAATAACGGACTGCCACTACCAGCTCGGTCATTCTCACCGCAGACAGATTTCGAGGTCACGCAAAGTGCCGCAAAACGGGTTACGCAAAGTGCCGCAAAACGGGCTACGTAAAAACTGAAGCAAGTTTTAATACAGCTGGTACTTTTGCGATATTGTATGAGAAATTATGAGAATTTCAAGACCAAATTGAAAGGGAAAAACCCACTGGCTCATATCCTAAGAGCTCATGCAAGATAAGGACTTTTAAAAAAGTGCCGCCATTTTCCACGGCGACCAGACGCATCTGCAAAATTAAGTGAACTCCAGAACCGCTCTCTGCCGATCACGAAACATTTTATGGACTAATTCAAATACCATCGACAACAGAGCATTATATTTATTTAATCCAACTAATTTTCACTGTTAATTAAGGCAGAAATTCATGTTTTATGACATTTTCCGCCACCACATAATTTGTGTTTACACACGCAATTCGCATGGGGTCTCTAGCAACAGTGACCTTTGACCTCTGACCTCGACCTCATTTTTGGTACGCGACACATCGTCTCCACCTAGCGTATCCACTCACAAAAAATTGCAACTGTGGATAGAAAACGATCACAGATATAGGCCGGACACGAACACTTCGGTGATTTCCTGTTTTTTTAGGCCAGTGACCTTTGACCTCTGACCTTGGCCTTCATTTTGGTACGCGACACATCGTCTCCCCATAGGGTACCCAGTCACCAAAAATTAGAACTGTGGATAGAAAACTGTCCCAGATATAGACCGGACACGGGGGACGGACAGACGGACGGACAGACGGACGGAAACCGCCATCACATAATACGTCCGCCTTTTGGCGGGCGTATAAAAATTAGAACTGTAGATAGAAAACTGTCCCAGATATAGAACGAACACTAGGGATGGACAGACAGACGAACACACGGACAGAAATTGCCATCACATAATACATCCGTCTTTGGTAAACATATTATGAAAGAGGTGGACACAAGCTCACTTTTAGAGAATGATTGATGACATTGATTTATTCGCTACATATGCAATTATGGAATTTTGCCATATATACATGTATGATGTAGCATTTCCGAAACAAATGCAATTAATGCTAATAACACGGCTGATTCACATTATCAGCCTTGGCGAGGCTAGAATTGTATTACAGACTGGTTAGGAATAATTCTAGATGATCAAGAGGAGATAATTAAGATTTTGTCTAATGAGAACTATTTCCCTTTGTCTGTATATAGCTGGCTGATCTGGACAGGCAATCCAAATATGGAATATTGGCAGACTGGACATGCGCACTCCACCTCTTAATACATGTGCAGCAGAAGTGCAGTTCGCCCCTTCATGTAACTGTTACCATGACATGTTACATGTACCAGCGAATGCCATGCTTTCTGCAGGTATTTCTAATATTTCTACAGGATTGGTATGTTTACGATGCCGAGGGCGAAGGCAATTTCGCAGGAGTCTCTTGCTGCTGGACGTGCGGCGAGCAGACCCGTGGCTCTGAGGATGAAGCGCAAGCACCTAAATTTAGGAAGACTGTGAGTGGGAAACCGAAACAGTGATGCAACTCAAAGCCTCCAAGGTCTGCTTTGCTTGCAGGTATGAGTCCCGATGGCAATCTGGAGGTGCCTGATGCAGTAATACAGCCAGGGATTCAACAAGCAGCCACGGAGAACGGGCCAGCTAGCCAGGATGGAGAAAACGAGACTGGTAATATTGTTACGAAAATGACTTATTTACCCATTCTAACCTCATGTAGTTCTTATGGTGAATATAATTTTGCTTTCATCCCACAGGGAAGGGTTCCCGGTAGTATTTATCCCCAGAATACAAGTAATTTTATTAGGGAAATGCCAATTGGGAATTATTTTGGCAATACCACGCAGCCCTTGGTAGGGGTTAACACGGGTGCAGCACATGGGAAGTCATTTTACCCACTCTGGATTTCATCCAATCAGAATGCGGCTGTAGACATTGACCCTCCCAGGTTCCCATCAGTTAGTGCACCCATCTCAAATATAGCTGCAGCACATGGTATCGTGCCCACTGCCGGTGACGGGAGGACAGATGTCCGAAGTCCCTATATAACCCCTGTGGAAATAGAGGCGTGGGGGCTAGCCCCAGTGATCTGGAGATTCAATCCCTGCCCTTGATCAGTGCATCGAAACAAAAATATGGACGGGAGAATACATTGAGTTGGCTGCATTGTTAATACGAAGCAGCGCATCTGAAAACCCCTCGGCTCTGGGTATATTCATAATGTATTCAATTTGAACCAAGATGTCAGAAACACCAAGCAGTGAAGTCATAAATATACAGATTATCAAAGATTTTCCTAAGGTTTCCATTCAATCAGAGAAACCGGTTCATTACATAAGTTTCTTACTTATGTTACCATAAGGATTTGTAGAGGTGTGTCTACTTGCTAGATATGCATTGTGGCCATTATATATTTACAAACTCATTCATGTTACCATAATGGGAGTGTGTCTATTTACAGCCTTGTTTTATGTTACCATAAAAAGGAGGTGACCGTGTGTATATGTACTTGGTGTTGTCATATATACATGAAGTATCGACAGACTAAGTGTGTTTAGCATGAAACTTTTGTCCCGTCTGGTCAATAAATTCACGGCCAAGTCTTTTCCATTGAAAATACTGGCATTAGTGTTTGTTTATTGATTAGTTATAGCAGAGAAATAGTGTAATAAAGCAATTAACACCTTAACACCGTTAATTCACGTTATTAACCTTGACAAGGCTAGAATTGTATTATAGACTGGTTTGGAATAATTCTGGGTGATCAAGGGGAGATAATTAAGATTTTGTCTAATGAGAATTATTTCCCTTTGTCTGTAGCTGGCTGATCTGGACAGGCAATCCAAATATGGAATATCGGCATACTGGACATGCACATTCCACCTCTTAGTACATGTGGAGCAGAAGTGCAGTTTGCCCCTTCGTGTAGCTGTTACCATTATGTTTCACCCGCGAATGTCAGGCTTTCTCCAGGTATTTCTAATTGTTAACCTACCCTGCACCTGATCTTGTTGGACTCTTAGAACAGTGATGGCTATCTGATTGCTCTTGGTAAGTGTGATATTGTTTGAAGTTTAATCTTTATTGTGGCTTACTGATGTATCCTTGATACATGAATATATGTTGCAATTAAGACTCGATGGACACTAAGGGAATGCATAAAATTTAATGTGGCAGAATTATTATGGTAAAGGCATGTCATCTGTGGGCTAAGATGTTACCATCTGAACCATTAATGAGACACACTTTTGAGGATTACTGTTACCATAAGGATTTGTAGAGGTGTGTCTATTTGATATATATGCATTGATGCCTTTATATATTTACAAACTCATTCATGTTACCATGAGGGGAGTGTGTTCATGTTACCATTAGGGGAGTGTGTCTATTTACAACCTCATTTTATATTACCATAAAAATGGGGTGTGTATATGTATTTGGTCTTCATACATGACATGCATGAGGTATCGACAGACTGAGTGTGCTTAGCATGAAATTTTTGTCGTGTCTTGTCAAGAAAGCCCCAGCCATTTTTTTCCGTTGAAAATACTGGTGGCATTAGTGTTTGTTTATTGATTAGTTGAAGTAGAGAAATAGGGTAATAAAGCATTTAGACCAATATCATGAATCACAAAGTTTTACTGATCAAGTGATATTGGTGTTTTCTTCATTCAATAGATGCACATACTCCAATTATATATCTGGGCAGTATACTGCAGTGTCAAATTGAATTTATCAAAGTAAAACGTACATTCAAATGCTGATATTGTATTCGAGTATACGAGTATTCATAAAAAAAACTGATTAAAATTAAAGCAGCAAATGTAGTGTTCAACATATGTACATACATGTATATGTATTCTGAAGTCCACATGATCTGTTTATCAATTTAGATACACTTCCAGTGAATATTCAAGTAAATGTCTTAACAAAGTATACCACTTTTATCTTATCGCATGTATGTGCTGCAATTTGTTCTGCTTCATCTAAATTGTCGTTTGTGTACATATATGTCCATGTCTTGTTTCTGTTATTATTAATATGTTTTATCGACGACCAATAGCTCTCCAGAGCTAATGTTTTATGTTAAACACTCCCTTGTCTTTAAATAAAATTTACTTGAACTTGGTGTGGTTAATTAATTCATCTTTTGCGCTATTCGTAATGCTGGTTTTGGCCCCAAGGTGGCGCTAGCGCTCATGGCACGTTGGTCTGTTTCGGTTGTCTGCTAAAGATGTGCAGGAGGGAAAATGGGTATTGTATTTCGCCTCGTTCCGTCAGATTTTCTCACTGATGGAGATGTCCTTGGTAGTTTACGTAAGTATAGTCATCAAGTCTAAGTTTTACTTATTTGTACGAACACAATAAAAGCCGCTTTGTCAACAAATTGGGCAATCAAAGTTCGTCATTGTTGTTGCTATAAAACATTTGTTTAGTTATAGTAGAGACTTGCATGTCATCGACTCAAGGATAAAGGTTTTTTTTTTGCAGAAAAAATACATGGTATAATAATCAGATAATTAAACTAGAGCCTTAGGCACTGAAACGGGGCTATTTAAATGTAAAATAGGCTGTTGGAATAATTCCATTAACTCTTTATGTTCCATCTCATGGCGAAGAGCCATACTTGTAGTCTCACACATTCCTCTCAACAAGGATCTCTAGGGCATTAGTGTAATTGTACACATATATATATATTTAAAAAACCTGCTGGGACAGACATTTATTATGAAACCAACCTGATGAAATGATAAAATAATGTCTTCACTGCATGTTACCAATATTTGTAAAAATTTCCACTTTTTTCAGATAATCGAAAGCATATCCTTCAGCAGTGAATAATAATATGAAGCTGCGCATCTGAAAACCTCTCGGCTCAGGGTACATTCATAATGTACTCAATTTGAACCAAGACGTCAGGAACACCAAGTAGTCAAGTCACAAATGTACAGATTATCAAAAATTTTGCAATTAGGAATGACCCCCAAGGTTTCCGTCCAATCAGAGAAACCGGTATTCATTACATAAGTTTCTTGATGCATCAATGATGTATACCAAATTTTACATCGAGCATTTAAACGGTATCAGAGATAGGGATCATTAATGATTTCGCATAAATTAAAGATGGCCGCTCATCCTTCCCACCACTCAGAGGAACTGATGTGGTTATTAATTGAAAGTCACTTGATACATTGATGCTGTATACCAAGTTTCGTATAGAACACTGAAATGGTATCAGAGATATACATCATTAAAGATTTTGCATAAATTAAAGATGGCCACCAAGGTTTCCGCCCAATCAGAGAAACCAGAACTGTCATTTGTCGTAAGTCTCTTGATGCATCGATGATGTATACCAAATTTTACATCGAGCACTTGAATGGTATCGGAGAACGAGATCATTAATGATTTTGGATAAATTTAAGATGTCCGCCCATCCTTCTCCCCACTCAGAGGAACTGATGTGGTTATTCATTGCAAGTCTCTTGATACATCGATGCTGTATACCAAGTTTAGTATAGAACACTTAAATGATATCAGAGATATATATCATTAAAGTTTTTGCATAAATTAAAGATGGCAGCCAAGGTTTTCAGTCAATCAGGTCCCGATTTAAAGTATCTGTATGCATTGATGATGTATACCAACTTTCATATAAAACAATTGAATGGTAACAGAGATATGTATCATTATCGATTTTGCATAAATTAAAGATGGCTTCCAGGATTTCCAACTAATCAGAAAAGCTGGTTTGGTAATTCATTGAAAGTTGCTTGATGTATCGATGATGTATACCAACTTTCGTATTGAACAGTTGAATGATTTCCGAGATATGGATCATTATCGATTTTGCATAAAATTAAAGATGGCCGCCAAGGTTTCCACCCAATCAGGTCCCAATTCAATAAGCTTCTGGTCCTTGACTAGGTAAATAAGCATACCAAATTTGGAATTCTTCAGTGGAACCGTTTTCCGTCTATCTCGCTCACATACTGACGTACGGACGTACGAACAGACGGATGTACAAGACGACAATACCCCATGGCCAAAATTGGCCGAGGGGTAAAAATTGAGTATTGAGAAACAATGTAAAATCCTCATGGTTAGATGGACTGGAGCTATGCTGGGATGCACCCTCTCATGGCATCATATTGTTTCATGTACCTCCTCCTGTCAGTACAACTCTAGTATATTACAGTTCTATTTGGTTATCTCCCCTGTCACCTTACAGCTTCAAACACAGCATATGCAGAGCTCTTCATGTAGATCAGGGGGAAATGTGTGCAACATTCCTTGAATATTTCAGAAGCAGAATGCAAAGAAAACATTTCTGAATACAGGGAAATTATTACGTAAATGATTTGACCACCACTGGATTTTAGAAACTTACTATAAAAAGATAATGCAGAGGGTCTTGAGGGGTAAGCTTAAATGGCGAAAATTCCAAACTGTAACTCAACACACATATTTCATGAAAATGTAAATGAATACAGGCAAAGTGAAATATCCCATTGTTTTCTACAATGAATTACACTTATACTGGTATTATTTAATGCTAAATTACTGCCCAAACACGCTTTCTAATGAGAATGAGTTAGTCTCACAAAATCACTCAACATGCGCCTCTCAAAATCTGTGGTTTAGCAGACGACATATTTTGAGCACGAAAGTAGTGCCACTGGAAAATGAACGAAAACACGCATAAAATTAGATAAATGGAAATTTAACTTAAACATATCAGACCTGCAGCTATACGCGGACATTAAAAACACAGAAACCTGGACACTCTAAAGAAGGAAGTTTCAGACCTCTTTCTTGTCGCGTAAGAACTCTATCTTTTGCTGTGTTATCAAGACACAGAGCTGCAGCTCAATTTATTCTGACTACAAGACAGGACCATTAGTCCCTACGGGCCTACATCGCCCCGTGAAAATTAAAAATAAGTAGCTATTATTGCACAAACTACTTCCTCAGTATTTATGAGAAGTTAGAAGACATACATGGCACATTAATTTCCTCATCAGTGTGTCTTTTCACAATAAAATTATGAAACACTACCAGCCGTCCCAACTGAGGCGGGTTGGGTTCTTTTTTATCAAATTATAATCATACAGCTACATTAACAGCTACATGGTAGTCGGGTTAACTAATAATCGGATTATTTCTCACAGTACTTGATCAAACAAAGTGGCCCCTGCTGATTGTTTTCAATAGAGTGTGGTTTAATCAGGCTGAACTGCCGGCCACCCACCATGTTTTATAACAACAACGACCAGCTTTGATTGCCCAATTTGTTGACAAAGCGGCTTTTATTATGCTTGTACAATGAGTGAAAATTAGACTTTATGACTATATATACGTAAACTACCAAGGACGTCCCCATTAGTGAGAAAAACGAGGCGAAATACGATACCCATTTTCCCTTCTGCACATGTTTAGCAGACAACCGGAACAAACCAACATGCCGCGAGCGCTAGCACCACCTTGCGGCCGAAACCGGCATTCATATAGCGCAAAAAGCGGATTGAGTCTTCACAGAATGGGATGTACAAAATTGACATCAACTTGCATGTACAAGTAAATGCAAGTGTTTTTCAGACAGCTCAGCAAAGACTATAGTCTTTATGAAAAGCTAATTGGCAGTGTTTTGTAACTGTCATATTGGTCATTTAGTTTTTACCCCATGGCCAAAATTTGTTGTCATCATCATGTACGTCCATCCTTCTATCTGTCACATCTTTCTCGTTACCAAGATATCTTCAGAACGACTTACTCTAGGCTCACCAAACTTGCAGTGCACATCCATATGCTCATTACCCAGAATCCTATCGAATCTGAACCCGATTGGTTGTAAACTTTGGCAGCCTTCTCTAATTTCTGCGAAACCATCACAGCTTTCTCGTTACCAAGATCTCTTTAGAATAACTTGCTCTAGCTCTTTGCCCCATGATGACGCCATTTGACGCCCCTTTCTAAACCATACATGCCCCATAGACCTTATTGGTGATCACTCATAAATTGTCAGGTACAAATCTATTACAGGGCTGGGGTCAAAGATTTTTATTTATTTTTTATTACTTTTACAGTGACCAATAATTTAGCATGTTTATTATATTCTGAAATAAAATATTAATGAATGAGGTTAATTAATTAACTTAATACATAAGGCGTCAAATGGCGTCATCATGGACTATGAAGGGGCATCAAAAGGCATCACCATGGGGCAATGGAAGTAAGCCTCCATGGGGCAAAGAGCTAGGCACACCAAACTTGCACTGCATATCCATATGCTCGTGACCCAGAACCCTATTGAATCTGGACCCGATTGGTTGGAAACTTTGGTAGCCATATTCAATTTATGCGAAACCATTAATTTTGTGTTTCTCAGGTATCATTTCACGGTTCAGTGTGAAATTTGGTATAGATCATCGATGCATTAAGAAACTTCAAAGGAATGACCAAACCAGTTTTCCTGATCTGGTGGAAACCTTGGTGGGCATCTTTAATTTTTGCAAAATCTTTAATGATATATATCTTTGATACCATTTAAGTGTTCTATATGAAACTTGGTATACAGCAGCGATGTATCAAGAGACCTGCAATGTAACCACATCAATTCCTTTTGAGTGGCGGGAAGGATGGGCGGCCATCTTTAATTTATGCGAAATATTTAATGATCACTATTTCTGATACCGTTCAAGTGCTCGATATAAAATTTGATATACATCATCGATGCATCAATAAACTTACGATAAATGACAATTTTGGTGTTTCTGATTGGGTGGAATTCTTGGTGGCCATCTTTAATTTATGCAAAATGTATATGTTTGATATCAGGGCATCCAATAACCAAAAATTAGAACTGTAGATAGAAAACTGTCAATGATCAATGATTTCCTGATTTTAGGCAACACTGACCTTTGACCTCTGACCTCGATCTCGTCTCCACCTAGTGTATTCACTCACAAAAAATTGCAACTCTGGATACAAATCGTCCACAAATATAGACTGGACACGAACACTTGAGTGATTCCCTGATTTTTAGGCTGGTGATCTCTGACCTTGACCTTCATTTTGGTACGCGACACATCATCTCCCCGTGAGGTATTCACTTATCAAATTTGGAACTGTAGATAGAAAACTGTTCCAGATATAGACCGGATATGATGGACGAATAGACAGACAGACGGACGGAAACCGCCATCACATAATATATCCGCCTTTTGACGGGTGTATAAAAAATGAATAAATTTCTCAGTTCTTGAGTATTAAGGCAATTTACGTCACAATTTATTTGTTTATCATATTTAGGTCCATACTATAATAGACAGGAGGGACTAGTAAACCGAGTTGAAATAACAACAAAAAAACCACAGGAAATAACTGATATTTATTAATTTATTTCCCTATTAAAAATAAGATAATACCAATAGTAAGTCTACTATGGTCAATAAGATAGAACTGATAACAGTTCTCTCGTGGGAAAAGAGTTGACATTCACACATTTGTGAAACCTCACGTCATAATCCAAGGGACATAACTCTTCTAACTATTTAGGTTCACTATTTTTATCTCACCATGCAGCTAAAAAGACAATGAGTGTATGGTAAAATAAAGACAAATCATATTACAGTGCTAGACAGCACATTATCAAATTGTTGTTACTCAGCAAAATATATTGAAGCAACAGAAATCTGTGTCCACCAGACACACACTAACCACCCTTGATGGCAACACTAAGTTATGCACATATTCAAATTTACATGTACAATGTAATGATGATTGTGGCAAAATTTGTGAGAAAATGTGTTAACAAGAATACATGCTTGATACTTATGGCTTTAAGCATTGCCAAATATACGCCAATTAACAGGCACCTAACAAAACAATTCCTATCATCACAATTTCCCTGGCCATCATTTAACTGATACACTTTTGTGTCTTACCTTAATCTAAGAACTGGAACGAATTCCACTCTACACTGGTTGCAGTCCATGCTTGGGCTGAAGTTTGTCAGTAGAATATTGACCGATGAAATTACACGTTTTTTCTGCAACAATGATAAGATGACAAAATTACAATTTGTTTGTGGCTATTGAATGCTATTTAGCATACTCATTATAAATAGATGAGCGTTATTTTTATTTGACAAAACTGTATTCAAGTAGGCAAGTTAACAAGAAACCTAATCAATAAACATTTTGCAAATTATATGTGTAACAAGCTGAGTAGCTAGCAGGTCCTCCGCCAAGTAATCTGTTTGAGAGCATACAGCATATACGCTTCCAATATCTCCTTACTTGGAAGTGGATATGTGTATGTGGAAAGAGACGTTTATCTGGAATTGTTAAGACAATTTGAGGAGGTTTGGGAAGTAGTACAATGTAAAGCGTAATTTAACACTGGAATGTAAGTTTGTAGTTTTGTGGATGGTGAGGTTTATAAATCGATGGGTGGAATAAATCAAGATATCGTGTTCACAACACAGATGGGTACAATATGGGTGAGTGGCAGCCATCTTGGATTACATACTACCTCTATTATACTAACTGATGTGAAGCACCTTTTCAAGTTTGAAGTAGATTGGTTGAGTCGTTTTTGAAATATCATGTTCACAAGATGCAAGATCGATGAAATCCAATATGGTCAATGGCAACCATCTTGAATTACATACTACTTCCGTGAATATCAATACCAATGGCTGTCTAACTGATGTGAAGCACCTTGTCAAGTTTGAAGTCAAAGGGTCGAACTGTTCTCAAAATATCACGTTCGCAAGATGTGGGATGGACAGAATCCAATATGGTTAATGGCAGCCATTTTGGAGTATGTATCTCAGTGAAAATTAATACCAATGGCTGTCTAACTGATGTGAAAAATCTCCCCAATTTTGAAGTTGATTGGTTGATTTGTTCTCGAGATATCACGTTCACAAGATATGGGACGGATTCAATACAATATGGTCCATGACAGCCATCTTGGATTACGTACCCGAGTGAAAATCAATACCAATGGCTATCGAACTGATGCGAAGCCCCATTCTCAAGTTGAAGTCGATTAGTCGAATTGTTCTCGATATTGCGTTCACAAGATGTGGGACGGACAGAATCCAATATGTCAATGGCAGCCGTCTTGGATTATGTACCTCAATGAAAATCAATACTAATGGCCGTCTGACTGATGTGAAGAACCTTCCCAAGTTTGAAGTCGATTGGTAGAATTGTTCTCGAGGTATCACGTTCACAAGATGTGGGACGGACAGAATCCAATATGGTCGATGGCGGCCATCTTGGATTATGTACCTCAGTGAAAATCAATACCAATGGCCGTCTAACTGATGTAAAGCACCTTCTCAAGTTTGAAGTCGATTGGTTGAATTGTTGTTAAGATATCGCGTTCACAAGATGTGGGACGTACGGACGCATGGAAGGAAGGACGGGGGACGGATGAACAGACGGACCGACAGACAGCTAGCATTTCCAAGTCCTTCCACCACTTTGTGGCGGAGGACAATGAGTGAGTCAAGGTACTTAATATTGTACGCAAAATAACATTTGCTGTTTTTTACACCAGATGAGTTTTGCTTCTTCATGTCTGTTCCACTTCATGGATGTCAGTTCAAATTCTTCACAAGTGATATGGTCTCTATGCAATAGCTTGAGAACTGCTAATCAAATTCTTGTAAAAATAGGCATGCATATACATTGTACATTGCCATGACATGTTGCTTGGGATTGCGTGTCATCCACTTCTGCTGACTGTATTTAGGTGACGTCACGTGGTGGCAAAATTTGAAAAAAAAATTTGGTCAATAACTTGACTGCATTATCACATTATGTGTATTCTTATGAAATTCAGCATGCATGTATCATGCCAGAAAATGTGGCATGGCATTGTCTTTCAGTTACTTGCACTTACAGATAGCATTATTTGGTAGCAAAAATGTTAAATTTGTTTCTGTGTAATATCATGACACAAGATGTCAATTGAGATTGCGTTTTGCCCACTTGCGCTAACAGGTGGTGTCACCTACATGTAGTCTTAAAATCAAAATTTTCAGCCATTAACTTGAGAACTGCTCGTCGGAATCTCCTCAAATTCATCATGCATGTGCTATGCCAGGAGATGTTTTGTTTGATTGCCTTTCGCTCAGTTATATTCACAGGTTGCGCCACCTGGTGGCAAAATACCATATTTGTTTTGAGTAATAATTTAAGAAATGCTCATCGGATTGGAAAAATTAGAAATTTGTTTGCAGACAATTTGACAACTGCTCATCGGATTCTTCTCAAATTCGGTATTCATATGCCATAATATGTCGCTTGGGATTTTGTCTTGCACACTTGTGCCTGCAGATGGCGACACCTGCTGGCAAATTCTAAATTTGATTTTCAGGCAATAACTTGAAGACTCTACTTCAGATTCTTCCCAAAGTTAGTATGCTGATACCATGCCATTACATTGTGCTTGAGATTGCATTTCGTCCACTTGCATACAGGTGGCGACACCTGGTGGCAAATGTAAAATTTACTCTCCGGCCAATAGGTTGAGGATGCCTTCACATTCGCGTTAAATTTAGTTTGCAGAAAATATGCCTTGAAATGTCGCTTGGGGTTGCATTTCAGTTACATAATTTCCATGTTTCACTGCATGGAAATTATATTACTGCAGCAATCAACATTTAGTCGGCCATTCCAAGTTGATCTTAAAACTTGGAGGCAGAAAAACCCCTTTGCATCCATCACCTATGAAGTAGCATGTGCTTCTCTTATGTATATCCCCTGAGACAAATAATGCTAAAAAATATTGCAGCCAATTTGGTGCGGGACCTAGCATCCTCTGGCAGCTTGTTCAACATTATTTTGCTTGGCAACACCCCAGGTACTGTATCAACAGTTAAAATTTTATGGCATTTCACTGGACAAAGTTTTGAGTCGTGAACCACTATAAGAAGATAATTACTGTTGACTGTAGAAATTAGGGTTATGATACTTACTTCATTCTCGCTCATTGCTAGACCTCTCACTCTTCCATCATCAGATATTCCAATGTAGAGTGCTCCCCCATCTGTGTTCGCGAATGCATTGATTGTTCTAAAAAATAAGGCAAAAGTATATACATGCATAAAGATATTTGCATTAAATTTCAAATATAGGACATTGGGAAAATGAGGTTTGTATTGTAATATTTTGTTATAGTTAAAGTGTAACCATGGAACTTGTGTATGTGTATGTTTATGCCATATATTCAAGATGATGTCAATGACAAAACATACTGAAGTTTTCCCCCAACATTTCACTCATATTCTATGTCAGAGTATTCAAAAGTACATATTTACAGTAAGAGAGTAATTCGCACTGCATCTTTTGATGTCAGAGATGACATTAACGACATCATACTTCAAGCATTACATCACAGCAGTGCATAGAGTGCAATTGTTTTGTAACAGTGTTGTGTTGTGATGTGGTTTGCTGACGACGACAATACCCTTCTGTAAAAACTGTCCCACATATAGACCGGACACGAGGCGCGGAGGGACGAATGGTCGGACAGACGGACGGACAGACGGATGGAAACAGCCATCATATAATACATCTGCCTTTTGACGGGCGTGTAAAAAGCTATAAATTTTATGATTTGGGAAATTAACTTAGATTTGACTTAAACTTACAAAAGTAGCACAGTTTTAACTTTAATTAGGGAATGGGTAACTTATGGTAATTTGTGAAATGGAATACATGTTAACAATGCTTTAGTATTACATTAAACATTGCAATACAAATTATTATGCAATTTTAAGCAAAGTAACTGCGAATAAACGCATGGTGACAGTCTCAAAATTTCGACAAAATTTTATTCGTCATCTTCAAGATCTGAATTATTATACAAACGTGTGCTCATTCACGCCCATGGTTCATTTATCCTCATGAGATAGTTCATCCCAGAGCACAGTAGCAAGGACAGGACCGCATGGCTCTGGTTTTGAGATTCTGGCTGTCGTTTGCTGGTGGTAGGCCTAGGCCCTATCCCTTATAATTATATATACCCAAAATAAAACAATAACTCACAGAACTATTACTACACAAATTTTGTAACAACTATAGAAGTTCTTGTTTTATGACATTTTAACAGAACATTGGAAAGCTTTTCAATTCACTTTTAATTTGATTTACGGTTACAACAACAACGTCATTTATAGAGGAATGTTCAGATAATGTCGCAATTAGAGTTTACGCCTACGGCCATTTTAAAAACTGCCAACTTGGGAGTTTGGTACCGTACCTGGAAAGTGGATGCATTCGTCTCTTATGACATGTTTTGGAATATCTTCAGCGAAGAAATGGAGATCCATTTTAAACTCATGGGTATGGTCCTCCTCGAAGGGAACGGTTGTACCTTCTATAAAATAATGCATGCCACTTGAATTCTCTTCTTGCCAGGCTGACGTTTCACTTTTACAGTTTCCCGTGTCCAGTGCCGCGAAATGAATAACAGGGAACCCTCGAGATGCCGTACTGCTGTAGAACTAAAGTTGACCGAATTCCCATCATAATATCCTCCAATGCAAAATTGGTTAGGCCTACATTTTTAACGTACTGTGAATCAAATTTTAAAACTCTTTTATATGTTTTGTTCCGAAAAACTATTAACATATAAATTTGATAATATAAATTTTCTTAACTTCCGATTATGCAAATTATTCATGCCCACTAGTGGTAGGGTGTTTACATCACGTGACTTATGCAGGAGTCAAGCGAAACCCCCACCCCCCCAACCTCGGGGTTTAGTGGGGACTTAGCAAATGAGAGTTGTTAAAATGCTTCAATGCCCTACCCTCTGGGGCAAAACATTGAAGTGAATCCCCACCTAAACTTCAACCAAATACAATTTATGTCCCATTCCTAGGTAAAAGAAATAATTAACTCAATATGAACATAAACAGGACTGAAAACGTGTGAAAGCCCCACTCCGTGGGGCGTAAACATGTTATGAATCCCCAGGTAATGCCCCACTAAACCCGACCCTTGCCCGAGGTTGGGGGGGGGGGTGGGGATTTCGTTTGACTCCTGCATTAAGCAGGGACAACTAGATTTTGCAACGAAAACGGCACAACAGTCCAGAACTTCTATAAAATTTAGCTCCATAGAAACAAAAACCTGTAGACAGCTAATATCATTAAAAAGCTTATTGATCAGGCTTTTCAGATCTGAAGTTTGGAATAAATATGACCGGTCGTTGATTAGAAATGAAAGATTTAAGACCGAGTGGTGGGGTCAAAATCATAGCCACTGGCGATGTAGCTAAATAATATATAGCCCTCAAGAGTATGAGCTATATATTATTTAGCTACTGGCGATGGCACAAGTTTTTTCAAGTTTTCGGGTGATTTTTAGGGTGAAAATATCGCTAGACACCGCCGCTGTTATGTATGGCAGACATGTATATTGACTGAACTTATAATCAACATATCCCAAATTTATGAAAGCCGTGTGATTGAAGTTTGTAGATAGAATATTTACGAAATAAATGGATGTTGACCATAAAACTCGAGAAAAAAGCAATTTGTCGGTCAAATTTGGACAATTTTAGCCCAGAAAACTTGCCGCTGGAAATTTCAATCACACGGATTTGAAAATTTCAGTTATTTTTGAGTAAAAATGACTTACTGACTTCACCTGATTGTACCCACGATCGGCGGTGTGTCTTATTTCCAAAAAGAGTGCCCTCCGCCGACATCGAAACAAACACGCACTGTGAAACATGTTTGTTGCAGCGCGCACCAAGGAAAGTTTGAACACGACGAATTTTATAGATTGAAAATATCGCTAGGCACCGCCGCTGTTCTGCATGACAGACATGTGTAGTGACTGAACTTATAAACAACATATCCCATATTCATGAAAGCCGTCTGATTGAAGTTTGTAGATAGAATATTAACGAAATAAACGGTTTCTGAAGACAAAATTTGCGAGAAAAACAATTTGCCAGATAACTTGGCGCAATTTGGACCAATAAAATTCTCCTCCAGAGAAACGAATCATACAGATTTGAAAAGTTTAGTTATTTTTGAGTAAAATGGGTACTTGACTGTACCTGATTTCATCCACGATCGACGGTGTATTTAATTTCCGAAAAGAGTATCCTCGACCGACGTCGACAATACAAGCAGGTTTGTTGCAGCGCGAATGAACTTTGAACACCACGTGGTCTATAGTACAGTCCACATGTCAAGGTCACTCTATATCAACTTGATGACGTGCACTTCCTGATTTAAAACAATACGCAAGTACTCGCATGATATCCATTCTCTCCTTGCAATTTTTATAAAATCTCCAATACATGACTGAAAGCATTCTCCGACAGCCCTGCGTCATAGGTGACTGTTCCCGCCGGTAGCTGGGGTTCGGCTCTCATAAGATCATTAACTGTTAATCTGTGATTTTCATGCCTTAAATGGGCGCTTGTGATCAGCAAAATAAATTCTATCCTATTCCATTCTAAGATTAACACAAGGAAATACAGATCAATTGCCCTAGGGCATAACAAAAAAGTATTCTCGGTGTCCGATTTTTAGATATTACAGGAGAAAGCCTAACATATTGAAGTTTCATAAATTTTCGAAGTACAGAAATCAATGCTTGTGTTTACCAATGAATAAATGAGTCTGAATTCAGTCTTATCTTACTGGCCTTTTTTTTCTTCTTCTTTTTTGGTTCCATCACAGGGACGGCAGAACACCCCCCTCATATTTTCACCCACCCCCCTACCCCCCCCCCCAAAAAAAAAACACACACGACACAAAACAATAACAAGGCAGAGAGAGATTTAAAAATATGATAGAATAAAACGAGAAAAAAAACCCAATATGGTCAGAAACAACAAAACAGGTGAAACAAATTGAGTGTACACAATATTTCTTGTTTTATTATTTCTACAACGCATCCCGACCATCTAAAACCCCTGAAGCTTCCGGGGCTTGGGCAGCCCCTGGACCCTCGCCTATTGTGCTGTGATAGTGGCCCCTCCGATCAACAATTGCTTCCTCCATGCCTGGATCAAGCCCCTGAAGCATTTGTTTTCGTTTCACATTGTTGTTGTATCATGTACTGCTGTATATGCTGCCACGCTTTGGTGTTTTAATTTTGAATCAACATAAATCAGTAGATAACTCAATTCTAGCATCATAAAATAGTGTGACTGGCAAGATATTTTTTTTATCTGTTTGAAGTTTGTGACCAATATTTCTTTTAATTCGAGAACACAATCGATTCGACGTTTTCTGGGCCACTATAAACCCTGTGTAGGCCTACTAAAATTGATATAAATAGATTTATTATTCACGAAGTTGTTTATTAAGATTTACTGTATACAATTATATAATCATGGCATGTAGTCGACCGTGAGTAATAATTACTGCATGGTAAAATTGGTCTATCGCAGTAAACATTTAAAGAGGTAGTAGCGTCATTTAAGAAATATTCAGTAAATACCATATTAGTCATTTAGTAGTTGAGATCAACTATGGTGAACGTTTTGCTGTGACCTCATTCTTTAATATCACAGGCATTGAAATCACACTTCTGACATTCTCTGAAAAACCTGACCGCACCTGCACTTGGCTCCAGTGCCTGAGATGACGTCACAAAACAAGCACTGGCATTCCAGGCGTGATGCTTTGCAACGTCATACTCGATCTTAGAACTGTTATTATCCTATAACAGCTTAGTCTGGATACCTAACCCACATTTATACGCTACATGTACGTCATCCTTTGCTGCATATGTATCCCAACGTTATTATAATAGAGACGGGTATCCAGTCTACAGGACAGCCTATAACGTGACGTCATGGACACCTGGTCACGTTATCCGAAGTTATCTCAGTCATTTTCCATTTTAATGTTGTCGCCCTACTGAATCGACAAGTATGATTGTAGGTAAACACCGCCGGTCACGTGTCAAATCACAGTCAATGGTAGGTTTTTCGGTGCTTTCGTTATCAAGCGTGGGCGTGTGTCTGACCAGACGACAGTAACCACAGCCGAAAATGAACGATTTTCAGCATATCGAGGACAGGTATGGTTACTGGTGTGCAGTCATTTTTTGATGGAGAGATATCGTACTATATTGTCACCAAATGTAGGGTTATTACTATTTCAAGTTAACAAAAATTTTAAGCATTTTTGCGGCGAGAGGTGTTTTTAGGTGTTGGTGGACAGTCCATGGTAGGTATTAGCATCGAATTATAGTTTGAGGAAATGAGCACAAAATGAACACGTGGGAACTTACTACCACTTACTATCACTGACTCATTCATCTCTCGATTCCTTTCACTTGTGTGTGTTTAAGAGGAATATTATATGTTATTAATCGATTGTTTTCGTATTGCCTTCGTATTGACCTGAGGGTCGCCGTATTGGCCCGAGGCCGCAGGCCGAGGGCCAATACGGCGACCCGAAGGTCAATACTAAGGCTATACGAAAACAATCGATTCATAATATTTTTATTAATTGACATTTACTGGCCGTGTTCTTGTTTTTCCGAGCTTGAGTGGCAGCATCCGTTTCTTGATCTGTAACAGGTTTAAATCGTTTTAAATCGTATCCACATATCTCCTCAAGCTCTAAAATTCCACCCACGAACCCTTGAATAACACGCTCTGCGCTCGCCATCGCGCTGAACAAAACACTGCTGTCGTCTGTTTCTCCAGTCGTCGGTCCTTACTGCTAGTTACGGCTGCACTCGTTAACCTCGGCCAATACAACATTCAACCCGGCCAATACAGCTTTCAACTCGGCCAATACAACTCGGCCAATACAAGTCGAGTTCGACATAACGTATGGACAGGCCGTTTTACACTCTATTCGGGTAATAACATACACAGTCAATTAATAAGAACCATTAATAGTTTATTCTCTGTCTGTCTGTCTGATATTACGACAGTCCATGGTATCATCATCGGATCGATCGACAGTCCATGGTAGGTCAAATACGGTCAATCCTAACTGACGTGAACCGTGTAACCTTGGCCAATGATTCGCCAAATGGACTGTTTCCAAGACAAATGGTAGCTACCAAGGACTGTCGACATATCTGATATACAATCATATGTTGCCTCATTATAACATTGCAGCTGTTATCCGGCTTCAATTTGAAGTGATCCAATCTACAGTTCATGGTCGCATGACAAATGGACTGGTGCATTCACCTACAATCATACTTGTCGATTCAGTAGGGTGGTTGTTCACTAGACCGAATTGAAGAATCTGACAATATTGGTTTTTAACATTGATACAAAACGATAATTAATATTCCATGATCTTCTGGTAGATTCATATTAATAACCGTGTCTAAGATATTGAGCAGAGTTCCATTCTTCAGGGAAACGTACCATGTACGATATAAAAATGATGGCGTCTTGGTTGGCAGCCACATACTCCTTTCCAAAGAGGAATATATGAACATCAGATTTACGAAGTGTCGGACTGCAATTAATGCAGTTTTACCGCCAGTATATTTTTTTCAACGTACAGTTGGTGCTATTATAAACACTCGAACGAAATAGGTTTTTCGATTATTGATGTGGAAATTCTAATATGGACGATGGCTGAATATTGAATGTCGGAACTAACATTCGCTAAGTCAACCAAGACTATATGAAGAGGAGCTCAAGAACAACCGAAGTCTAGAGCAAGCAAATCAAAATACTGGAATCTACAGGACGAAAAAAAAAAATCGCTTAGTAAATATGCAGTCAGATGTTATTTATGACCAGTTGATCGTCACAAAAAAAGAAACATGACTAAGCAACTGAAGTGAATGAGACTCGGCAATCAACCAGCAGTTGGAAGAATTGAGGATTGAGGAGGACAAAACAAAGCGGGAACTATAAAGGACACAGTACAGAAACTGTAGGACGAATGAGAAATATCTATACCAGAATATTGACACAATATAAAGAAAAACAGGAAGAAGTTTAACGAGTACTGAAGAAAGGAGTCGATAAGCTGAAAGTGACCGTTGGAGAACAGAACTTACCCAATTATTTGAAAATAGAAATGAGCATTTAGGAGATTGATGAGCTAAAAATACAGGTTCAGTTTCTGGAAAACGAGAGCAAGACTTCACAAGCAGTGAATTAATATACTGTTTATGATTCATATGCAAGATCTTCAATAATATAGTTTGTAGTCGTATAACAGATGATGACGAATATTTGAAGATGGCATAACACAGGTCATGATGGAACTTTTATTATATCTCTGTATGTGAGCATGGATAAAATTTTGTTATTTTCAAGTCGAGTCATACTTCAATCATCAGACCCAAACACCAGTGATACAAGCGCATTTGCCTGGCTGGTGGGATATTGGATGGTAGATGACTACGTATATTTTCAAAGAATTATGGAAATTAATGAATAAATTTCTTTTCGAATACATCTTTTTTAATAAAAGAAAATCTCCATCTCTTACTCATTCCCATTGATGTCAAAAATGAATGTAATAACACTGAGAGAATACAACCATATCAGATTAATATGGATCTAAACTCATTACTTGGACAGAACGGTGGTTGTGAAGTATACTATATGGGTGGTCAGCGATGGTGGATGTCGCAACTGCCAACATATCGTAATTGACTCATCTTTAACTGTTGCATGGTGTGAGTTATGCCCAACATGGACTGCATTAATTAGATTCATCTCCATTCAACACGAATATAAATAACATTGAGAAATAAAACTGCAGGCTGGAAGCATGTTTCATCTTGCTTGTTGGTGCGATTTGTGCCCAACATTGTGTTATTTGTCCCATTAATTGGTTTTATCTCCATAAATATAAAACAGTATGAAATCGCCCTGATCTGGATTATTCTTGTTCACTTGGATAGAACTCTTGTTGGTGCGAGTTGTATCCAGAAAGACATTAATGAAGATCTTCATGAAACATTCAGATAAAACACGATTAAATAAGAGAGATTCACCACGGTTGTTGGTGGGAGCATACCACTCATGGTTAGTGCTGAGGTTGATTGTGGACATCGCCTCCTCTAGCATAACGAAATTAACATTTCACCTTCATTCATATCCCTTCAACAGAGTCTTCATATCATTTTATATAACACACCTTTCTGCTCTGTTTTTCTTATTAATATTCTAAGTTCTGTTGAATATACATGTACATCTAGCAGTTTCATTTTGTTGCTTTGTTCTCTTATTGACATTCGAATGTTTGGCCGTCGCCATATTGCTGAATGTCCTCTCTCTCTGTCAACTGACATATAATTCAAACATGTGTTTCATATAGTTGTGCTCGCCCTCTGTACATGTCATTTGACAAATAAATGTTGGTTTATTGTCTGGGTGGGAATGTCGGGCATTACAGGTTAGTTTTTCTAAATAGTAAATAGCGGTAAATAGCCAAAGGCTAATGTTTCCTGTAATTTTAACCGACGTTAAATAAAGATTGTCTTACTGTCTTACTGTCTTCTGGGTATTCTTGCATTTACCATGTTTACCCATGAAGAAACGTTTACTCCATCAGATTCCCTTGGTGCTCATTCATTAACATCAGATGAGTTACTTCTTTGAGTTGATCTGTCATCACATCTCCCGAGCTTAAAGTCTGTGTGGGTACTTTATAGTTTCCTCGAGAACATCGATCTGCAGTGAAAATGCGGTTGACATTCCAAGGCTACGTCTGAATTTGAGGTGCAGATGAAGGCTTTCCTGTGAAGTCATGTGTCTGCTTTTTAGTCGCCAGGCCTCATTTTGTTCAAACTATTACATATCTCACCAATATATTCTTACTGCAAAAAATACGTGCGTTCCTGTTCTGTATTAAGTTTAGTCTGTATGCACTGCGAAAATGATTGCGTTCAAGAATCAACCAATTTGCGTTCAACACAAAACCGTCTTTATCCTCATCACCTTGTAGCTTTAAGACAAGAATTTGTGTTGATGAACCTACAGGAATATCCAATTCACATGTGCAATTTCACCGACATAAGTTTTCGGTGTTACAGGGGTGTTTAGACATTCCTTCATTCTACCCACAGAAGTCCCCTTCCTGCTCCCATCCAGCAGTCCCATCATGAAATACTTTGTCCTGGTATATATATAGCAAACAAATCATGACGCTAGTGGTATTAAAATCGATGTCTTGCGATATGAACACCAAAATCAGAGGTATAACACTTAGAATACAACTGTTTGACTTCAAAAATTTATGCAAATTTATGCATAATTTATGTTAATTTATTGATAATTAAACTTCAGATGTATATTGTCTGTCTCATCTTACATAATTACAAGTAAATTAATAAATCCATGCAAAAAAAAATTAATACAGATTGATTTTATCAATTAAAAATGGACGAAAACATAGTTTTGGGTGCAAATTTGATACATATATGCAAATGATATGCAAATTAGGAGCTTACTATTAACCAATCAGGATACTTGAAGGAATATTTTAACAAAGTGACACTTGAAGTACGTGTGTTCCAAAAATTATGGAAATTGAGCGAATATTAAACGATATCCATCCTTTCAAAGCTGAAATTCCTTTGTGCCATGGGATTTGGGCATTTCCCATAGGCCCCATGTTAATGACATGTCCCCCAAAAATCGTCATTTCCGGAACTTCAAAATGTTTGACATCAGCGAATATTGGACGGATTTTCATTCTGTAAAAATTTTTCTTCTTCTACAGGTCCTGGCTTTCAAATGAGGTATAAATTATATGTGTGTGATCAAAAATAATTTTTTGTGTAAAATGTCTACTAGTGGTATTGATTGGACAGTATGTTTCAAAGTCGTCTAAAAATCATATCGTAGCAAGAATTCTTATTCATTCTTGTATTATTAGTGTAATTTGTGCGTAAAATTTGAAGAGATTTGAATGGTTTACAGCCTTTACAGACACCTCAGATCCGTAAGAACTTTTATCTATTGATGACAAGTTAGGAAGCTGAAAGTTTTGGCTCTAATGAATTGTAGGCGGATGACAGTTTTATGTTCTGTGATAGTCTGGTGGGTTTCTTATCTACTTGTAAGCATTCCTATCGTTTGCTGTAATTGGGACATTGATTATGATGGATGGATGGGTGTACTTGGGCACTCCATCGCACCGCGATAGGTTAGTCGACTTTCAACAAACACGGTACGGGCCGTAGTTATAAGAATGCCTGTGTCATTATCATCATGTATGGTCACCGAAATCCAGATTAGTCGTGATTTGAGATTGACTGTCCGAGATAATATATTCCGAAACAAGTTATCGTACAGCATTCAAAAATTTCACACAGTATATCAACCCAGAAATACTGATTTTCCCCACATATTTCATTTAAAATCTGTTGAGAATTGACGAAAATCACCAATACCTACAATCTAATTAAAATTAAATCCTATCTGCTCCCCATTTGGATACTGTCGCTTGTGGGATCTAACAGGCTTGCAGTAACTTGCGTGTTAACCAATCCCGAGAACGCTTCATTGTGCTTTGAAGGGAACATTGATGACAAAGACTTTTTGGTTGGCTCAGCCAAATTAGCCGGCTCGCTGACGGGGTGTCTTTTCATGTTGCCGCGGTCCCGACATTGTGGCGCCATAATACGGCGTAAATATATGGATTGATCTTTGGTGTAAGCATTGGGGTAAATGGACACAGTGAACCTATCTCCCCTCCCGACTGCAAATGGATGAGTCCAGATGCGACCATGATGTCATAATGCTATTAAATATTCATGACATGGGCACTCAGAACACCAAATTCAATTGAAATACGTAAGATCCTATATAGCGACATGTACGATTCGGGAGCATTGATAGGATATTAATTTATTAAGATTACAATACCTAGTAACCCACCTCGCAATTTGTGTCCCCTATGATGACGTTCATCTGCCAATGTTATAACATGCAGGCTTGACGTCATGACGTCAAAAAATAACCTACAAATCTGCCATTAAATTCTTGTTTCCGCGAGTTGTTGACAACTACTGGAAGGTTTTTTTTTGATACTTTACAATAAAATTGGTAGTTTTTAGTTGATCTCCTGTATGAAGTTTCAATATCCTTCAATGAATTGTGTCCGGAATATTGCTGAAAATGTCGCGAATATATCATCTGGGGCAGACAGTAAACTCTACTGTACATGGGAAACCAGAATGTGAACATAAGGTGTTTCAGTGCAAAGTCATGTCCTCTTTCTCATTTTTTTTTTTCAGGTATAATTAGGAAGTTCATCCTATATCACAAAATGATATAAAAATTGTGCATAACGTATTACTTTCTTCCAATTTTTATCTTGTGTAAGACTTGTTTGTCCATGGTATATATATGGACGTCTCATATGTTGTAAGACATGTTGGTATCGTGACGTTCATTTGTCTACGAAACTATCTTGCATGTTTTCGGGAGTGGACTCGGGTGTGTTAACATGACTGTATTGCATGTACTGCTCAACTCAGGAACTCAGACAAACACAGTATATGTGATATGGATGAAATATGTTTTAATCAATCAATCCATATCAATTTTGTGTATAATATTGCAGATAAATGAGATGGTTTCAATTTTGGTACTTTGATAATTTCGTAATAATTTTAGTCTGCCGGAAAATGACATGCCTGGTGGGCTGTCATCATGCCCTGGATACAGCCGGAGCATGGCTCTAATGTTGGTTTGGGAAGAACATGACTGCAGTACCTGTTTACAAAAGATAAAGATGCAGACTGCAGCTCATGTCTTCCCTCAGTGGCATTTGGAACAGAAGAGGACATGCACATATATACTTTGCATGATAAATACATAAGATTGTTGACATGCAGAACATACCATCGCCACAACACAATACCAAAATAATCTTTGACACGCTAAACATCTATGAAAACCCAGCCACTGCATAAATGTCATATTTTGGACCATATGTCAATATGACACAAACAGATATAAGGAGATCAATAGAAAGGGCGTATGTTCTCAAATACTCTAGGAAATAGTGATGTGGCGATGAAGCATATCCAACATGTCAACAAACACCCATATGTTACATCAATTGACCAAAAAGGCAAATAAAGTATTCAAATACTCTTACTTGAAATTATTTAAATCTGTTAATGTTTATAATTAACAAATCAAATCTTTAGTTTGAATGTAGTATAAACATTAACTGGAAAGGATCTATGACAAACAATGTATTGAGATCTGCTGTGTCATTAAATACCCTAAAACAAAAGAGTTAGGCAGGCAATGCCTCCATGGAACAATACACATTACAAAGGGAGAATTCAAATCCCCTCTGAGCCTAAAATATAACTTAGAATAAACCTAAACACTGATCGACGCATGGTAAAGAAAGTTACCAACACCCAGCAGCTAGTAACAAACATCACCAAACAGTGCAAGATTCGTCAGTAGTAGTAGTAACCCTTTACAGCGCGCATTTTGACGAGTGCGCAGGTGTTTCTGCGCAGATTTGCGGAGGAAGTGCGGAGGGGTTTCCCAGTGGGGGATTCCCCAGTGGGGGTTTCCCATGACGATCACGTGATCAAGGCATGTCTAGATGGTGGTAGATGTGGGATGGGATGGGACAAAATGGCGGCTGATGTGGGTTGGGATGGGACAAAATGGCGGCTGATGTGGGTTGGGATGGGACAAAATGGCGGCTGATGTGGGATGGGATGGGACAAAATGGCGGCTGATGTGGGTTGGGATGGGACAAAATGGCGGCTGATGTGGGTTGGGATGGGACAAAATGGCGGCTGATGTGGGTTGGGATGGGACAAATGGCGGCTGATGTGGGTTGGGATGGGACAAAATGGCGGCTGATGTGGGTTGGGATGGGACAAAATGGCGGCTGATGTGGGTTGGGATGGGACAAAATGGCGGCTGATGTGGGATGGGATGGGACAAAATGGCGGCGTGGGATGGGATGGGACAAAATGGCGGCGTGGGATGGGATGGGACAAAATGGCGGCTGATGTGGGATGGGATGGGACAAAATGGCGGATTGTAGAAAAACGTATAAAAGGAGGCGATTTTTAGGGGTGGGGTGTATTCATTGCACTACCCTGCGGAGCACTCTGACTGACCTGACCTGACCAGTCTGCCTGCCTGCCTCTAGCCTGCCTGCCTGCCTGCCTGCTTGCCTGCCTCATCTCTAGCCAGCCTGCTTGCCTGCTTGTATGAGCTGTGGAGAACCTTTTAATTTTTTTCATTTTACCAGTGCAAATTCACCAGCCAGCCACCAGCCTATTACACCGTTTTTCACCAGCCTGAGCCCACAGTCATCCCAGGAAGTGAAGCTTCAAAAGTACCGTGTTCTCCTCATTGATGAGATGCAGCTGACCAGTATCACTCAGTAACACCAACCGTACACGTATGTAATATAAATTATTTTTTAATAATATCTATGCTAGGAAATCCCCCCCCCCCTTCTCGAAATTTTTCAGCTTAGGTCTTCAGGAGAACAGTGAAAAAAGACATCACAGTTATTTCCCTATATTATGGAAACTTGTAGCGGCCAATTTATAGGTAGGCATTTATATATTGGCAGAATTTTCTCGTGTAACTCAACCATCCTTCACATGGATCAGCTGTTTTTATGTCAACAAACACCTCTATTTTTAGTTTCATTCGCGCGATTGCATGGACGTCCACTGCCGGTTTAGCATTAGATCTGCTCTGTTACAAGTAGGTTCCCCTGCCTCACCCCTCCCCTCCCTTCCCTTCCCCGTCGTGATATAGCTGAGAAAATGTTGAAAGCGACGTTAAACCCTATTCACTCACTCCTTTGGACCATTTATCAATGCAAATTTCACGTATTTTCTCAAGCAGCTCATGACATATAAAGCTCCAGTAATTCTCCACATATGCAGTCAGTCCTCCAGGATATTTTTCCAGCAACTTGACAAGGAGCACGGAATGGGACACCGTACATTTGTTCTACGTTACACATTCCCGCTACATCATGAAATATCCGTACACCATCACTATATATGCCTACGATCTTACTATTTATAGAGTTTGTCGCTCAAAATCACTCATTGACTTTAACAACAAGAATTACACCATGCCTCGCGCATGGCTCAGCTGAGATTACAGCGTAGTACTGCCAGCACCAACAACGAACTGGCAGACGACATGATCCAACAATTGACTAAACAGACAAGATCTCTCCTACCCGTACGTTTCAGTTTATCTCAAACTGTTCACAATACATTCTAGAATAATATGATGCACGAATTGTGTCACAAAATGGCGCATAGGATGACAATTGGCACAATTCCCCGGATAATCGCACATTTCCAATCATAGCGCCATCTATACGCTTTGATGCAAGGGAGACAACTCAGACTAGGCCAATTTCTCTTGTAGGATAAGGTATTCGCACATTTCTATCTTTTTTGCGTGTATAGGGTGGTGGTCATTTTTTTTATGGATTTTACTCTGGGCTGTGAGATTGTAGAATACGATGGGAAAAGCTATGAAATGTTTTTTTAAGTACCGGGTAGGCTTGTATATAGATGCATATAGACCCATAGACACTCATATACTGGGATATTAGCCCAATGTATGTATAAATCCATATGGGGTGGACATGTTGGAGTCTAGGTGGAGCACTAGTGGCCCGATTGGGTAGAGTGAGGTGTCATGTTGTAGCTCTCGAGGAAATAAATAAATAAATAAATAATAATAAAAAAAATAAAAAATCGGCGAGTAGTAGACAAAGGGAAAATTGGGAAGTACTGACCATGCCCCAGAATACTTCAAGGTGATATGCATAGGCCTATGTAAGATGTAATCTACTTCACATTTTAGTAGAATAAAAAGCGCAAGTCCTATTGACCTTGCCCCTCCAAAGAAATAAAATCGGCTCTATTTTACAGGAGTATATACGATCAGGATGAGGCGACGTGACCGATCGAGATCTCCCTTGGCGCGTGAGAATGTGAGAGGCGAACACGACTTTCCGGAGGATCCAGCTGTGCCTCCCGCTGACGCCTTGCCAGAAGACCACCCTGTGAGTGACATCTATCAGCGCCATTGGAGCACCATCCGACGATGTTTCCACCGTCATCGCCCTATTCAAGGCTTGTATAATTTCCGGCTACAGGACCTCAGGTATCTTCCTAACTATGCCGAGAACATTTTCAGAGACCAAGTGACAGCGTTCAAAGTGAATATGACATTCGGCTATATTCTACGGCACAAAGAGACGGACCAGGTACGGTATTTTTATCCGAGCAATAACACCTATGTGTTTGACAAGCCATTCACCATCATCAATCGTCACTGGAGCCCCTCATCGACCAACTGACTACGTTGGACCCATTGGAATGGGCCCGGTTGCAACGCCCCAATACCAAGTGGACTGTGGAAATGGTCACCAACGTGACATTTTTCGTGACCAAAATGAGAGATCATCCTATCGGTGCTCCTGTACTACTACCCCCTTGGCTGCTCAACCGAAAAGGACTGTATACATTAACCGGAGGCGCACATGGCCCCTACAAAGACCAGAAATGTCTGTTCCGGTGTTTGGCCATTCATTTGGACGAATGTCATCCCCGGAATTGTGATAGTAGGGCCAATATCTATTGGAGACATTATTTAGAGGAACAAGACCTAGATCCGCGGCAATTCCGGGGAGTCCCATTCAAGAATTTGGATGTCGTGGAGTCCCTGTTCAACGTCAATATCTTTGTGTACCGTTTACTACGGGAAGAGAAGGAGGATGAGGAGG